>CAUYQG010247465.1:0-22201 GCA_963574415.1 Tarsius wallacei | reverse complement strand
ATGGAGAAGGAATTAATCAATAAAATGATAGAAGATAATTCCTTAGAGATGAAAGGACTCTGTCTGCAGAATGAAAAAGTTCACCAATTTATGAGGGCATTCTTTTTATTTTCTTTCTTTCTTCTTCTTTTTTTTTTTTTTGAGTTGGAGTCTCACTCTGTCGCCCAGGCTGCAGTGTAGTGGCACGCTCATGGCTACTGCAGCCTCGACCTGCTGGGCTCAGGTGATCCTTCTACCTCATCCTTCCAAGTAGCTGGAACTACAGGAATGCATTACCCTACCCAGCTTATTTTTTTTTATTTATTGTAGAGAAGAGGTCTCACCAAGTTGCCCAGGCTGTTCTCAAGCCCATGAACTCATGCAATCCTCTTGCCTCGTCCTCTCAAAGTGCTGGGGTTACAGACGAGGGCATTGTTTTTCAAAAGTCCATTTCTTTTGTTTGTTTGTTTTTTCCTTTTAAAAGTTTATTATAAAGACTAGGTCTCTCTATGTTGCCTAGGCTTGTCTTGAACTCCTGGCCTTAAAAGATCCCCCTGCCTCAGCCTCCCAAAGTGCTGGGATTATAGACATGAACCACTGCGTCCAGCCTCAAAAGCCCATTTTTTTTTTTTGAGTTTTGGAGTCTCACTCAGTCGCCCAGGCTGGAGTGCCATGGCACACTCACGGCCATCCAGTGGCGACCGCTGGACTCTGGCGATCCTTCCGCTTCAGCCTTCCAAGTAGCCGGAACTACAGGTGTGTGCTACCACACTTGGCTAATTTTTTTAAAAATTTATTGTAGACACGAGGTATCACCAATTTGCCCGCGTTGGTCTCAAACCCGTGGGCTCCGGCAATCCACTCACCTTGGCCTCCCAAAGTGCTGGGATTACAGGCTGAGCCACCGAGCCCGGCCAAAAGCCCATTTCTAATGTCAAGAACTGTGAAGGGTCTGTCAGTTTACCTTAACTACAAGTTAACAAGAAAAAGGATTATAACTCAGTATCCAAGATATTTAGAGCTTCAGAATGTAGAACTATTACTTTGATGCATAAGTTCGAACTGCTTGTTTTTGGTGTGGCAACACTGCATTGTTGGGAGTTTGTTTGTCATTTGGAGTGACAATGTTGTGCTTGTGAATACGCCTTTGCAGATTTGGAGAAAGTTAGTGGTATTTGTGGGCTAAAGAAGATGGAGTGTCAAGTGGAAAAAAATGAACACATCCAACATATTTTTCTGTTTGAGTTTAACAGTGGAGTAAAGGCAACAGAGGTGGCTTGAAAAAATTGTGCTGTGTACAGGGAGAATGCCATCAGAGAAAGCACGGCAAGAAAATGGCTTTGTCATTTCAAAGAGGGCCACTTTGACTGGAGTGATTCTCCACATTCAGGAAGTCCATCAGGCTTTCATGAAGACTGTTTAAGTACTTTAATTCATGATGATTCCTGTCAGTCAGTCCTAGAATTAGCAAATGTGATGACCAGTCAACCATCATGCAATATTTGCATTCCATAGGCAAGGGAAAAATGCCATGAATTTATGCATCAATCCAATATATCAACCATGTACACTTTTTGGATAATTGCTTGTGAAAAATACCCTAGTTAAAGAAAAGCAAAGGTCAAAAGAAAGGGAAAGTCCCACAATATACAAGAAAGACTAGTAAGTAGTAAAAATTCAATAAAACTTAGAGTTAAATCTAAATAAATTTTGATAAGTGAAGCGATAATTTTGATAAGTGAGGTGATGCAATTAAAAATAATTTTGAAAAGGAAGAGGCATATTGTAAGAAAATAATTATTTAGGCATCTAAAAAATTGGCAGATTACTCAATAAAACCTGTGGCAAGAGAGAGGGAGGGAGGGAGGGAAAAGTCAAAACTTGCAAAAGGTCCCAATTGGGATGTCCTGATAAGGAAACATAGGTTCACATTTCTTTGTTACAATATAATAATAACTACTAGTAGAATTAAGAATATATGTTGAGCTGCCTAGTCAACAACAAGAAAGAAGACCATGTGGAAATTGATCTACTGAAGGATAAATCAAGAAAGGAGGAATGGATCAATGGTATGAGAGAGAAATTTCTGAAATGTTCCCTCATGCCAGCCTGCCTTCAACAAAGGCCTTCCCTCTAGGGAAGAAGTGTGTACCAAATGAAGTGCTGGATGTTAAATAGGAGGAGCTCATGGTTAACTCCATCTCACCTGCCTTCTCCTTCTGCGGCATCTAGTGGGTAAACTGACTCAGGGCCAGTTTTTGTTTGTGTGGCTATAACAAACTATCACAGATTGGGTCCTTGATCAAGAACAGAACTTTATTTCTTTCAGTTCTGGAGGCTGTGAAGTCCAAGATCAAGGCCCGGTCAGGTCTGGTCATCTGGTGAGGGCTGCTCTCTGTTTCGAATATGGCACCTTGATGCTGGAGGGAAGAATGCTATGTCTTTACATGGCAGAATGTGGGAGAGCAAGAGAGCTGAATGCTGTGCGAAGCTTCTCTGATAAAGATCTTAATTCCACTCACGAGGGAGGGTCCCTCATCACCCAATCACCTCTTAAAAGCCCCACTTTTCAGTACCAGCACATTGGCCATTAAGTTTCAATAGTTGGATTTTGGAGGAGATGCATTCAAACCTTGGGCAGGCCTAACAAGGCCCTGCCATTCCATCGCTGCATGCACTACTGAGCATGCTCATGATGGCCTAGGGACCAGTCAGCAAGCGAGTGAGACTCCCAAGACTCAGATTTGGGCATGAGGGAGATAGGAGGTATCTACCACATTCTGGATGCGAGCTTTTCCCGAGCCCTTTATTTAGGTGCTTGTGTAGCTAATTGAAAAGTAGACACAGTTTTCCCTTTGCCTGCTGGGAAAGCCCATGGGAAAGAGATTGGATTGGCTAGATCGTACGATACATCTGGGGAGGGGTCTCTGATCATACTAACATAATGGTTACACTGTTACAACTGGAAACATATCTTAACAAGAACAGCTTCAGCAGCTCTACAACAACACAAAATGGACACTCGTACAACGTGGTAGAGACTTTGACTAGAAATTCCTCCTTGATAATTTACCTTTGGGGAAATAACTTGTTCATAAGTATGCAGAAACTCAGTGATGTTCACTGTAGTGTTTGATACCACAGGTAGGGATGGAAATGTTGACTACATCAAGAGGTGATCGGTTGAAAAAACTGGGATATTCAGTCAATGGCTGCAGCCAATAAAAAAATGAGATTGATCTATACATATTAATTTATAGAGTTATATAATATTTATTAAGTGAAGAAAGTACATTGCAGAATGTTATCTATATTAGAGTTGCGTGTGTGTGTGTGCACTTGCGTGCGTGTGTGCGCTAAGAAAGAGGTCTGGCAGGCTATTATCCCCCTGGTCTGTGGAGAGTGTGGAACTATGAGGAATATTCACTTTTTTTTTGGCATTCCTGTATTGTTTGAATTTTCCACAGTGAGAATGTTAACTTCTATTTTAAAAAATTAAAGATAGCCATTTAATAGTAAAGTACAGCAGGTCCTTGAATGAGGTGTTTCCACTCAGCATCATTTTCTAATAATGATGAAAAGAAAAATTCAGTTCCTGGCCTGGGCCACTGTTTGCATGTGTTCCCCATGTCTATGTGGGTTTTATCTGGGTAATACAGCTTCTTCCCACATCCCAAAGATGTATAGGTCACGTGAATTGGCATGTCTCCATGGTCCCAGTGAAGTGAGTGTGGGAGCAAGTGAGCGTACCCTGTGATGGGACAATGTTCTGGTCTGGGCTGGGTTCCCCCTGGTTCCCTGAGCTACTGGGAAAGCCCTAGGCCACCTGAGACCCTGAACTGGAATAGCTGGGTAAATATTTATCCCAATTGTCTTTATTAATCTTTCTTAAATGTATGCAGAGCTCACGTTTATTTCAATGTTTAATATTAGAAGTGTTTTGGGTCTTTATTTAGTAGTTTGGTGATGTTTTTGTTACCAGAAATCTGCAGTTGGAACTCAACTCTTCTTTGTATCCAATAGCCTAGGATCAAATTGGTTTCCTTATAATTCGTTCTGCTTAAACTTGCAGTTTCCAAGAATTTAACCACCATGTTAAGTGAGGATTTCCTGTACAAGTTTTTTTTTTTTTTTTGTATAAAGAAAAACTTACTGTGTAATTATTTGGTTTCTTACGTTAATTTTCTCATGTAGTCTTAGCAAGGTCATAGAGACATTTCCCTGGTTGATTTGTACAGGATAGATACCACCTTGAATACACCTGATCTCATCAAATAGATACTTTTTTTGCCATGTTTATGAAATCTAGGGCTAAACCCGTGAGCTCATTTTGGTTATTTTGTGATGTGTAAATTCCCCATGTTACGTAGACTTATTATCATCTGTTAATAATATGCTATGTATATAATTATATACTGATGATCAGATCATGATAGACTGTGATAGAAAAGTTTTAAAAATGAGAATATACTTCTTCCAGAGGTTCAAAAAACTTTATGGGCGTAATCACAGAAAATTTTGACAGAGCACGAAAAACTAAGTAGAGACAGACGCTAGGACCATTTTATGAGTGGAAAAGTGAGGAGTGTGGGCTAGGCACAGACTAGCAAAACACAAGGGCCAGGAAAAGCATAAAAGCTTTCCACTCTTTTCCAATATTCATCCACGACGTTTCCCTCCTCTTCAAACATAGCTGGTCAACATTCTTGGCAGTTTTATTTTGCGGTCTGCCAGTAACTGTGACATCACAAGTATCTACACAGGGACTACACACTTACTAATCAGTTTGACTTGTCAGCAAGGGTGCCCTACGTCTGTGACCTGCATTTGCATCATTATTGTTATTTCTAAACCTACAGCAATGCTTCAGAATCACAGAGATACTCGTCCTGGATCATAAGCAAGACTGTTTTTACTTAGAATATTTTTTTGTTTGCTTTGGAAAAAGAAAAAAGCCAACCTAGAAATACAGAGATCAACGTGGATGATTTTTTCTGCAGGTCGAGGTAAGCCTCTTTCCTCAGTTCTCCAGAATGTTAGCAACTGTTTGACGACCTCTCCTGCAGGGTGGATTTCCGTGAGCGTGCGGGCGTTTACAAGACTTCCTTTTCTGACCTGTCTTTTGAATCATCTGCAGACTTGGCACCGTTAGTAATCATGTCTGCTGCAGGGCAGATTTCGCCCTGACCCGCCCAACAGTCACTCCTACCTAAGGCAACTGACTCAGGCTTCCGTAGCCTCTTCCCCCCTCCTCCACCAGGCAGCAGTTTTCTCTCTATATATGGTCATGACGCTCACACACGCCAGCCGCTGGCTTCCCCGGGAAAGCTGGAAAGTGAAATCACATTATTGAAAAAAAAAAAGGTCTGCGATGCTGTTGGCCGCAGTTGTTTCTCTGTTACTCATGGTGAAAGTCAACGAAGGCTGCAACACCTTCCTAGCGCAGTGTGGCTCCGGGTTTGGGAGCGGGCGAGGGAAGGGGTGACGGGGAGGGGAGGGGGGTGGGGGTGGGTTGTGGCCGGCGCCCCGCAGGCCTCGCTGCCCGCCGCCCGCCCGCCCAGGACTAGGGACGCGTGGCAGGGAGGGCGTCTCGGAGGCGGCGGCGTCGCGGCACAGCGTGGGGAATGACCCGCGGCAGGCCGCACCTCCGAGAGGCAGCCTGGGTCTTCCCTGCGTCGGCGATGCGGCTCGGGTTTGCATGGTGCTCGCCCTTCGCCAGGGCCCTGCTAACCAGCCCCTGCGATTCTCCCCAAAACTCAGTGACAGTTGGGACAGTCATCGCCGCCTCTCACCGCACGGGGAAAGTGAGGCTCCAGTGAGCGACCGGCAAATCGCACCCAAATCGCGCAGCTTAGACGTCTGCGTACAACTCCCGAGGCAAGGTGCTGTGCTGTGTATCACTCCACGCTGCATTTAGGATTCCTTCATTGGGAGGCAAACACCATCTGCCTCATATAATCAACAATCATTACACTTGATTTGTTTTTAATTTTTTGGTAGAGACGGGGGTCTTGCTATGTTGCCCTGGCTGGTCTCAAACTCCGGGCTCAAGAGATCCTCCTGCCTCAGCCTCCCAAAGTGCTGGAATTACAGGCCTGAGGCACCGCGCCCGACTCCCCTTTTTAAATTCTGATAAACCAGCAGTTCGATTTACCATAATACTCTAAGAAAGGGATTGGCAGTAGCAGGATACTGCCGGGCTGGGGGGAGGGACACAACCTCAGTAAGGGTACCCAACCTCAAACCAGGCAAAGTGGGGACCAAAGGGAGGCCCAAACTTTACCTGTACGATAACCACTTGTATACCTAATCCTGAACTGTACCCCACATCTTTAAAATAAAAATAAACCAAGAAAACACTAGCAGTTCAAGGCTATTTCATTATCAGCCTCTTACTGCCTTGGAAGTTAAGAAAGGTTGAAGGGGAGACAGCAAAGTGGGGACCTTAGGCTGAATTTGGCAAGCAGATGTTGCATTACCCTTTAAATATAGAGAGAGCAAGGAAGAGGAAGTTCAAGGACAGGGAGGGGTAAGTATATATGTGAGTCCTGTAGTGTGGAAACATAACTCGAAATAAGTTCTAAGTTTTGTCCTAGTGAAGTTGATCATTGAAAGGACCAGGCTCTTCAGAACGACCAGAAATTTAAGGAAATGTGTAGTCTTTAAAAAAATACGATCTGACTAACTTTAAACAGCTGTATCTTTCTTCTTTTTCTTTTCTTTCTTTTTTTTTTTTTTAGGACAACAACATATCTTCAAAATGTTTATCTAAAAATAGTAGAGACTTTACCAAGGGAATCACAAAAAATTTTTTCCCAAAATTTCATTTCAAATAATATTTCTTTTACTTTCTAGATATAGTTAGAAACTGGGTAGGAGGAAATAGAATGTTGTTAAAATATTTAAAAACACACAGCTGTCTCACAAGCTTCAGTGGATGTTAGGCTCCATTGGGGTGAGCGTGATTGTTATTAACTCAGTAGAAAGGTGTTCCCTGTGGAGTGCATTCAAACACACGCTCAGAGGATGTTGATTAAAGCCATTCTTACTCTTTTTAAAGCAATTCAATACTAGGTTTAGGTTTGAAGCCCACTGTCAGCTTTTTTCTGCTAATTGGATTCGAGTGCAGTCCTACGCAGAAGCAGAATGATGAATTTGATAACTCCTAAAGTAACTTTTAGTCATGTTTCTCACCCTGCCTGGGGTGCCAGGGCATTTCCGAAAGGGCAACAGAGGCTATGTGGCTTTTAGGGGACAGTCTCATTGCTGTCCATCCCGATCTCACCTTCCACCTGCAGACTTCCACAGCCTTTCCCACCTGTTAACCCTGACCTTATGATATCTTAAGCCATAAATGAGTTATATCCAATATAGTCTCATTTATAACATAATTACCACTTTCCTTATATGTTCTCTCCACCATTTTCTACCTGGGCAAAAACACCAAACATAAAATCAAACACACCAACAATCTACTTCTTCCCCCCCAAAGTGACACAAAAAGCAAAAGTATGTGTATTTCTCTCAATAGTCTGAAAACCCTTCCCTCACTTTTTCCATGTAATGCAGACAGAAATAAGGCATAAAAGTTTGTTTCCTTATATGAGGTCGGAGGACTAACAAATATATGAGGCACTGTCCTTAGTTTTTCTATACTCTCATTATTTTTTTGAATGGAATAGAAAGAAAGTAGTTATTGTCTGCCATCTAGCGTACTGAGTTGGAATTGCGTCTTACCGAAATGCTCCGGTAGCTAAAATTTAGAAAAATGGTGTACTGATTCAAACAAGGATTGATGGATGCTACAAAATGATTCTGCTTCCTGAGCTTCAGAGTTTTCCAGGTTAAAACAAAACAAAACAAAAAACCAAGAAGACACAATGTAGAACACTTATTGTAAAACTGGAGAGCGAGAGTTGATGTTAAATCAAAATGGGAGAATCCAGAGAACTATACTTACAGAACCACATAATGAATACCTGTTGTGTGGTGAGGAAACACTGTCATTAATCTGAGTCAGCTGCACTCAGGATACTCTGTGGAGCAATGACTTGACTCCCCATAAAGCAAAACACACAAAAAAGTATCAGTGTATACTGACTTTCAAACAGAGCAGACTTCCTTGCGGGCACCCTGGCTCAGGATTTTGAATGAACTTAAACTCAACTGTCTCCCCTGTGTCCAGCAGGTCATCTGGTTCTTTCTGCTCTTTCTTTCATAATGTTCTGTTGTCTCTGTTTTTTTCTACAAGCACCACAATAGATGCTTTTTTGTATTACTTTTAATCTTCTTAGCTCTGACCGGATGACATACTGTTCCTTAAAGATGAATCACTGTTCAAAATAACCCTGGAGCCCCATTTCTCTTTCTTCCCCATTACCTCCTCCATCGGATTTCACTCTTTCTTTCTTTCCTTCCTTCCTTCCTTCTTTCTTTCTTTCTTTCTTTCTTTCTTTCTTTCTTCCTCTCTCTTCCCTCCCTCCCTTCCTTCCTTCTTTTCTTTCTTTGAGTTGGAGTCTCACTCCATGGCCCAGGCTGGAGAGCCATGGCATGCTCACGGCCACCCCAGTATCGAGCCGCTGGGCTCCAGCGATCCTTCTGCCTCAGCCTTCCAAGAGGCCGGAACTACAGGCGTGTGCTACCACGCCCGGCTAATTTTTTGATTTTTATTGTAGAGGCAAGGTCTCGCCAAGTTGAACGGGCTGGTCTCCAACCCGCGGGCTCAGGCAATCCACTCGCCTCGGCCTCCCAAAGAATACAGGCTGAGCCACCAAGCCCGGCCCACTGTTGCTTTCATCCTGTGTCATCCTACAGTTTTATCTCCCTGGTCTCTAGAATAAGGGCTACTCATTGTCGCCTCCGAGCCTTCATTGACGAGCACCTGTGCTTCTCCCCTTTGCCAAAAGCCTCCTCACTTCTCAGAATCCAGCCCAGCTGGTGCCCTCCGAGTCACGCTCCCTTGCCTATGAGATCTTCAAGAAATTATAACCGACTGTTCGTGCAAATACTGTCAAATGGCTTAGTATTATTTACATATTTAGCATTATTGTACCTATAATAATATAACTATACAATAATAATGTAGAGATTATTATTATCAACTCCCATCTTGTCCAAAATCTATTGTAAAATATGCCAAGACAGACAATACTTTTCCCCTTTTTAAGCCCCCTTCAGGGTCTACACTTCTGGGAATGCTGATGTTACAGTTTGAGTAAATGCTCAGCTGCTATCCCTCGACGCAATAAATCGAGAGTCAGAGAACTGGCAGAAATAAGTTTATTTCTTGAATGCAGAGTTCAAGAAGACAACCTAGCACCTGGCATTTCTGGAACCGCTCTGCACCTCCTTAGGTTTCACAGCCTGTTTTAGGGTTGCTGGTATTTATAGATTGAATATGTGACTGATAGAGCATTGTATAGAACTTAAGTTACAGCCACATTTTGTTAATAGCGACATTAAATCTTCAACAAAGCCTCCACCAACAGCCACTGTGGAGTGGAGAACCTATTCAGTAAATGATGCTGGGAAAACTGACTGACCGCATGCAAAAGAATGAAACAGGACCCCTACCTGTCGCCACACACAAAAGAATCAACTCTAAATGGATCAAAGATCTAAATGTAAAACCTCAAACTGTAAGAATCTTAGGAAATGCAGGAGACACCTCTGTGGGAATTGGAATAGGCAATCAATTCCTGACCAAAACTTTAAATGCCCATGCCATAAGAGATAAGATGGACAAGTGGGACCTCATCAAGCTGACAAGCTTCTGCAAAGCAAAAGAAGTCATCAAGAGGACAGTAGGGAGACAGCCCACAGAATGGAAAAAGATATTTGCCAACTGTATATCTGACAAAGGCTTCACATCCAGGATCTACAAGGAACTCAAACATACTGAAAAGAAAAAAACAAACAGCCCCATCAAAAAGTGGGCAAAAGACATGAATAGACTTTTCTCAAAAGAAGGCATACGAGCAGCCAACAGAGCACATGAAAAAATACTCAGCCTCACTAATTGTCTGAGAACTGCAAATCAACACCACACTGAGATACGCTTAACTCCAGTAAGAATGGCATCCCTAATAAAACAAAAACAACAGATGCTGGCAAGGATATGGAGAAAAGGGAACGCTTCTACACCATTGGTGGGAGTTCAAATTAGTTCAATCTCCATGGAAAACAGTGTGGCAATTCCTAAAAGAACATTCAATATGACATTCAATATGACCCAGCAATCCCCCTTCTGAGAATATATCCAGAGGAACTCAAATCATTCTACAAAAATGATACCTGTACATGCATGTTTATTGCAGCACTATTCACAATAGCAAAATCATGGAACTAACTGTGCTGCCCATCAAAACTGGACTGGATTTTTAAAAATGTGGTACATACACACGATGGAATATTATGCAGCCATAAAGAAGGAAAAAACTTGGACTTCACAGCCACTTAGATGAATTTGGAGTCTATCATACTCGGTGATCTGTCACAGAAACAAATAACTGAGTACCACATGTTCTCACTCATAAGTGGACCTTGAACAATTATCATAATACTATGAGAAAGGGGTTGGCAGTAGCAAATAAGTGACTGAGCTGGCTTGTTTAGCAGGACACTACCAGGAGGTGGGGAGGACACATAAAATCGATAAGTGTAGCTGATCCTAATCCAGACCAAGCGAGGGCCAAGGGGAGGCCCAAACTTCACCTGTACCTAGACCACTTATATACCCTGACTTGCACCCCACATCTTTAAAATTAAAAAAAGGTTAAAAAAAGTGACATTTATGGTTTACATTTTCTGACACCAGTTACCAGAGGTAGCCCACAGTTTCTTTTATTAGTAACACCAAATAGAGGAGTTGATTAAGCTTGCCCTAGAGTAAGGGAGTTAGCAGAGCCTATTACAAAGTAAAACATTATTCACTACAACATATTGTTAATTAGTAGTTAAAACAAGCAAACAGTTACACAAATTGCAAGACTTATGGTTACATGGGGACTGTTTTTAAAATTTATGAGTACTGATAAAAGGAAAGGAATAAAGATTCATTGCTCTCAATTGAATAAGCATAGACTGCTGGGAAGTGAAGGATTCCTTGAAGTGATTTACGGGGAATGGATAGGAGATAAAGGAATATACTTCCTTTGCTAATTCTCAGTAATGTAGATTTGTGCAGGCCCATTTGAACGATTGCTAATCTTTCTTAAGGGTTATGGCAATATGGACAGACAATAGTGGGTTTCTGTATCACTGAGAGCTCAATAATAAACGTGTTGATTGGCTTTCTTTATCCACGGCTCAGAATTCTGCAAGGAAGTTGGAGTTGAGATGGTAATTCCCCTTTTACAAACCAAGATGCTACGGCCCAGAGCATTTGCAAGACTTGCTCTTGCCAATGGTAGCGCCAGAACAGGAGCTCTGGATGTCTCCTCCTTGCAGTGCTCTTCCCAGTACACCCACTACCCTCAGACTGGCACTGACAGAGTGGTAACCTCAGCCCTTCTTTATTTTCAGGCGGAGTCATAGAGAACTGACATGAGCTCATACTGTAGGGAGCAGCCAGGCCACAGATGCTAATCAGGGCGTGTGTTTATGCCGCCTTCTTGGCAATTTCAGTTCTTTCTGGGTGGTTTTGCCACATTTTCAGCCCACACCCATTTGTCCTTTTTGAAAACCACAAACTGATGCTCTGGCATGCACGATATTCTTCAGCTGCCCTCTGTACTGATCCAAATAAGTGACTGAGCTGGCTTGTTTACTCCTCGAAACTGCTGTGGTTCCGCCAGCCTTCTGCCCTCCCAGCCTGCTGAAAGGTGTCGTGGGGTGCCAGAGCTCACACATGAAAAACAACTGCTATACTACTGAGTGTTTCCACCATAGTCGCAGGGAATGACTGAATTCAGGGGGAATTTCTAGGTAGTTCCTCCTCTGGCCACAGGATGGATTCATTTTCCACCTAGTGTCTTTTGCCTCGTTCATTCGCACAGAATTACACCATGAATCCCTCTGAATATGTGTTTGCTGTTCTGTGCCTGGCTGGGGCCCTGAGGCTTGGGTTTGCATGGCAGGATGACCAGGTGGCAAAACGAAAATATTATATCTACATGCAGATAAGCAGTTCTGAGGGATGATGTTGATGACATTGACATCAGTCCTATCAAATACCTAGAAAGCAGATGCTAGCAGGATTGTTATGCAGTGCTACTAATTTAGATTAATTGTGTTTATTAATTGAACAAAAAGCAGTAGAGAAAAGCTTAGAGTGACTGTTTAAAGAAAATGTAAATGCACAGTTGTAACAAGGGACTTGTATAATTGAGCCTTTAATGAAATGATCAGAATTCATCTAAAAGTGTCATGAAATGCAGTATTATTACTTTTATTACAATACTATTAACATATAAAGAAGATAGGTTTCCAACCAAGCTATGCAAAGAAGCTTCATGACGGCAGTGGCAGGACAATTTTAAGATAAGAATTGGAGCCTACTAGGAACTTACCATGTAATGTGCCCAGAATTAGGAATGCCAGGGGTTGCCTAAAGGGGAAGGACAACGCAAGGTGCAACTGCAAACCTCATTTCCTTCTGTTCTCCCAGCAGGCCTGTGAGAAGGCAGGCAATTATTCAGACCCCTGTTTTGTCCAACGGCTTCCAAATTTCCTATGCTTCACAGCAGGTGGGAGCAGGTCACAGTTTTGAAGTCAGGCCTTGTGACTTTGCTGTCTGCTGGCTATCCTACACCAGTTGTGTAGGAGTTCATCTTGAACTCCTGGACTCAATTAGTCCTCCTACCTTGGCCTCCCAAAATGCTAGGATTGTAGTCATAAGCCGCTGCACCCCGATACAAACTCCACTGTGTCAAAATAATACTGACTATTCAGACCTTGGAATACATGTGAATAAAATATGATTTTTCCAGTCTTATGTAAGTTTGAATGTTGTCTGAACAAATTTCCAATGTGATACCTTGGGGAAAAATTATTAAAAATGTCTTATACTAAAATTTTAATTGCACATGAGTTGCTTAGATTTTAATGAATATTCCTATCACTTTACACAAAGCTTAGCTAATGAAGACAAAAGACTCGAATCACATCCGTAGTTCCTGATCCTTTTATTGGCCAACATTATCTGCAAAGCCACTTGCTGTACTAGGTAACTAGAATCTGAACCCCTATGGCCTGAAAGCTCTATCTAAGGCAGTAAACCTTGGACACAGACATCACAAAACAATATAAGCAGGGATGAGAGGTTGAAAACACACTGTAGGTGACAGCTTTCCTTTGATTCTTCTCAAAGTTATCAGAAACTCTATTCCTAAAGTCCCAGATACAAACGACATCTTTCTCATTTAATGTGACAAATGTCGACTGATAGATGGTATTGCCACAGCATGATATAGTGGAACAGCAGACTTCCTGCTGACAAAAAATTCTGGGTCGGTTTGTATGACCAGGCCAACTCAGTAGAAAATGCTGTATTGACTTTTCATGTACAAGGCTCTAGTTTCTGATGTCTTCAGTGCCTAGGGAAGGTATTGCCATAGGAAACAAAAGCTTGATTGATTAGAACTGGGATGAGCCTTTTAAAAGATTGAGTTATTTGCCTCTAAGGACCAAATTCAACTCTCAGAGGAGAGGCTGCCCTTCTCATTCTTTTTTCACTCCCTAGGAGGTTGTGACTCCTTTCTGAGGCCTTGAAATAGCAGGTTGTGGAAGATCCCGCTATGTGAATAGTCACATGTAACTACCCCTCAAGCCTCGGTCTAATGATGGCCATCCATTGGTAGAAAGGAATAGCCAAAAAGACCCACAGACGACAGGCAGAGCCAGACACGTTTTCTCACTTCAGATGGCATCTGCAGGAGTGTCTTCTTAGTAGGAGGACACATTCAGTCAGAAAATTTAAAAATTGAAGAAAACTTAGTCACAGCCCCCGGGCACACCATACCTCTGTTTAACAACAGCTGACTTCAGTGTCCTTTGTCTAATTGCCACAAACCACAGCAGGGGCATTCTCTATCCCTCTCTCCAAGGAGGTTTTAGGCTGCTGGTCTGGACCGTTTCTAGATCAGATGGTGATCTCTGTGTCCAAGTCTCTTTCAGTGACTCCAAGCCAAACTGAAACCTTATCTCTCAATGGGACACAAATAAACAGGATTCTCAGAGATGTTCTGGGCAGGATATTTTTCTGAGTCAAACTCCCTCTTTCCCAATCCATTATAAACTTGTATTTGAATAACAGGGTCATCCGATTGGTAAGATTATTTTTTGCCTTTTGTAAATTATTTAATTTACATGATTTGACTTACATGGAATGCATGTGCACTGAAGCCAGGAAGCATAGAAGAGTACACAGTAAGGAGTTACTCTCCTTCTTATCCTCATATGCCAAGGATTCAGCTTCCCTCTTTGGGGACATCTGTTTTTACCCATTTTTTGGTCCTTTTGGAGGTGATGGCGGTATGCCTTACCCACACTACACATAGATAGACACATAGGCTGTTGGTACATATGATTTTTCATCAAATGTTTGTATACTGCACTAATAGTCCTAAATCTTACTTTTTAAACTAGCAATGTTATCTTGAAGTAGTCTTGTTCTTTTTGACTGTTGTATAGTATTCTGTTTTATGGATGTGCTGTCGTCCAGTCAATCACTCTCCTGTTGATGGACTTTTAAATTGTTCCCAGTATTTTGATATCACCAACAACTCTGTAGGTCACATCTTTTGTATACATTTTTGTGCATACATACACATGTATGCAAGTATAAATTTATAGTATAAATTTCTAGATGTGGATGTGACATCTTATTTTTATTATAGTTAATGCTATACCACCTGTTTTTATTGGTGCATTAATTTCTATCTTTCACTGTGTGGCCAGTGTTTTCTTTTTATTTTTTTCTGGTAATATGAACAATTTAATAATTTCTTTAGTGGTTTGTTTGTATAAGAATATAAGATGTTTTGTATAATGCCTCTATTTCTCTGATACCATTCTTTAATTTCTTACTATAATCAATGTTGAAATCAGTAATTCTCATATCCCCCAGCCTTTCTTCTACTACCTGATTTTGTTTGATTTTTATTATTTTTCTTAGTGGTAATATAATATTTTTGAATAAGCTGAGATTAGTTGGTTTATCAGCATTGATGCTTGGCTATAGAAGATATAAATCTCTAAACCTATATTACCCTTCTCTTCATATCCCCTTTCTCTATGAATTATTTATATAATGTTTTCATTGTCAGGAAATCTTTCTTCTTTTTTTTTTTGAGTTGGAGTCTCACTCCGTCACCCAGGCTGGAGTGCAGTGGCATGCTCACTGCTACCCCAGCATTGACCTGCTGGGCTCAGGTGATCTGTCTGTCCCAGCCTTCCAAGTAGCCAGAACTATTTATTGTGGAGGTGAGGTCTCGCCAAGCTGCCCAGGCTGGGCTCGAACCCGTGGGCTCAGGCAATCCATTCGCCTCAGCCTCCCAAAGTGCTGGGATTACAGACTGAGCTGCTGAGCCCAGCCAGGAAATCTTTCTTTATCTTAGAAGACTTGTTTCCAGTTGCTTTACTCGAATATGTCTCAGTGTCGATAATTAGACGTAGTAATTTTTCTAGAGTAAGAAGTGCCGGCTGGGTATGGTGGCTTACCCCTGTAATTCCAGCACTTTGGGAGGCTGAGGCGGGAGGATTGCTTGAGCCCAGGAGGTTGAGACAAACCTAGGCAACATAGCGAGACCTCATCTCTACAAGAAAGAGAGAGAGAGAGAGAGAGAAAAAAAGAAAGAAAGAAGGAAAAAATTAAAGAAGTGCCACTTAAAATTTAGATACAACCCTTCTATTAATTCTGGGTCTCATTAGTCTGTCATCTGTATTTATCATTTCTTTCCAACCCTTTCCAACTCTCGCCTGTTCCTACTTCATCCCCTCACTCTCCTCACCCTTGTCCTCCGAGTCTCTTGCTGTTTTCAGCAGTGCCTAGTCCCTTTGTGCTGCTTCCAAAGTCACCTTCCTATTTCTCTGTTAGTTCATCTTATCTTCCCATATCATCTGACTTTAAACTTTTACGAGTCCATGGTGATATATTGATGCCAGTTCTTATCTGGTCCATGGTGTCACTTTTCTGTTGATGCTTTTGAAATTGTCATTCCACTCCCCCCCACCTCCCACACCTCCATTTCTTTCTGACTTTCCCCTTGTAGTATCTTTGTGTAGATCTCATGATCATTCCGTCTGACTGTCACTCATCTTCATTACCAGGGGCTTCCTGGACAAGCAATTGCAGGTGGTGAATGTGAGGCAAAGGACAGGGCCAGCTAACGTCTACTGTGCAGTTCCTGCTGGCGGTCATGCATGTGTGGGAGCCCTCTTACCCTTCCCCTCCTTGCCCTGAAGGATTGGCAGTTGTGTTTCTATTGGCCATGCACAGCCCCTGGCCTTTGCCCTGCCTCATGAGCAATGGGAGCACTGTGACTCACCAATCAGCCCCGCCTGTCATGGTTCTGGGGGGCCGAGGAAAGGGGGCGACCATAGCTTATTTCTGCCATTTAAATATTGGAAGCCAAGTGGTGATGTTTTTATTGAGGTTTGATAACATGAATCAAAGAGCGACGGTCTTGAGGCAAAATGAGCCACCTAACCATGCATCTTCAGGCAAGTCTTTTCACCTGACTGAGCCTATACCAGAGGTGATAATAGAGCCCGTATGGCCTGACTCACGGGGTTATGTGGGAAATAATATCAACATGCATGTGAAGGTACTTTAAATTCAATTCACTGTATACATATGAGAAAATCTTAAAATTATTACTAATAATATTTTAAAACCAAAAACCATCAACTATTAGTGCCCATCTTAGGACTGCTTTAAAATTTGCAGACCTTAGGGCGAGGGAGATCCATAAAAGCCTTTTGCTCACTGTGTGGAACATCATTGTTTTCCAAGGAGACGTTTCAGAACTTAAAAGCATCTGTTCTTCCCAGGAGTCATCTTCATCTTTAAAGAACCCCGAATAAATCCTCCACAATTTTTATAATCCACTTTTATCACCCTTCGTTCCTCGTAACTACAGCTTTAAAATAAGCTCTCCATTATTTGCAGGAACCTTTTAAGGTCCCAAAATAGAATATCTTAGAATTCATCAACAGCGTCCCAGAAGTCAGCCTGGGGGAATGTTCTAAAAATCTAGGGAAGACTGCTGTGTCCTTGCTCTGGATGGAGTGCTCATGGAGCTTCTTTGATTAGAATTTAAATATGATTCAGTTTTACTGAGTATCAACCACCAAAACAAACTAAAAATCACTAATGAAGAGTTTCTTACTGTTCAAGCACCCTTTTACACTAGAAAACTTGCCTCCTCTATTTTGGAAGAGCAAGATATTGGGCAAAAACGTTAATTTTCTTTTCAAAAGTTCCCTCAGTATATGCTTCTTCACATACTGAAGGAACATTTCAGTCTTCAGTCTAGGTATTTCAAATATAGATCAAACAGATATTTCCTTTACAATTTATAGGCTGCCTCAAGATTTATAAGGATTGGAGAAGTGATTCACTATTTCCGTCACCTAATTGAACTTTATAAAGGTATAAATGTCAGTAACTCATCTGCAATCAACCAATAAATATTTAAGAATGCTAATTCTGCTCCTAGAGCTTTGAAAGGTGAACAGGGATGTAGAGATGACACCAATGACAGCATTTAACATTTATTTTGAACTTAGGATGTACCAGGCATTGTACTAAGCATATATTATTGCGTCAAATCCTCAGAACATTCTCATGTGTTGATGTACATTGGTGTAATGAACAACTTTACCACCTCCATGGATTAAAATAGCAAATCTTGATTTTAGCCTCATCCTACACCAGGAGGGTCTGCTGAAGCTCTGTTGGGCTGTGCTGGGCTTTACATGTCTTCTTTTTCTGGAAACCGGGGTGAAGACACTTCTGGCAAAGCAGAAAGGCTAGCAGAAACTTGCAATGCCTCTGAAACCTTTTGCTCAGACATAGCAAATATCCCATCCTTTCTTGCCCCCTTAGCCAAAGCAAGTCGCATAGCCAAGCCCAAAGGCAGCAGGATGAGGAAGTGCCATATCCTCCATCTACGGGGAAAGTGGGCAGTGGCAGATGACATATCATTGTGAATAAAGAATGCAACCTGCCTCCATTTTCTAGCTGCAAGGTATTTTCAGCTCTACCTCTACCACTGCTCAAAAACACTAGTCACTGGGCTCCTAAGTCTGGCATCTGATGATGGACATCATGTCTGCTTGCTGCTCTTCTTGCTTCAGAGACTTATGAACTAAAATGAAAAGGTGTCCTTTCTCCTGAAACACCCAACATACTGCAGCAGTGGAATAAGGGACACCTTATTAAAAAAATAAGACAAGCAGGAGGCACAGACCCATAACTGGTTCATAGAAACTGCCACTCCACTGAGCAAATGCTGCAGGCTCCCTGCCTCTGGTGGTAGGAAATGCTCCTGGATTCATCCCAAATACATTTCCTGGGACTAACTTCTCAGTCAATTGTTCTGCATCATTTTTGCACCTACCTCCTTGACAGCTTTTTTTTTCACTATCTCTTTGGAAGAGGTTATTGGAAAAGACGCCATTTGAGGCTGAGAAGCTATCCTGGACTGCTTCAAGCTTGTAGTATATTGGGCACCCGAGGGTTAGTCTAGGCCTGGAAAGTTAAAGCCTCTCCTAAGCCAGGATGGTGGTGCTTTTGGAAATACATACCTCTACATAACTGTTTTTGTTTTTAATACATTTAAGCCCAGTCAGCTCCATGGTAAAATAACCACATCCGAAATTTTTTGAGAAATGCTTCCATTTCTAGATTTAATCACCAGAACTTTGATCGTAGCAAACTTCAGACAGAATGTACCCTCAGCCTCTTTTTTCTCTGAGCTCTTTTGTCTAACGGGGCAGTTTACTAAGGGCCATATTCATCTAATCAGAAGACTTAAGGATGGGTGTGTTTGGATCTGTGCTCAATCATTTTCTTAATTTGAGACTCTTTTACCTGTTAGAGATGAGAAATTGTTTCAATTTTCAACTCTAAACATCCTGGAATTCCTGAACACTCTGCTGGGCTCATCTTGGCCCTGTTTCGCTTGTCTTCTCCTTCCAGAACGCACGCTGAAGGTGCAGCCAGGACACTAGGCTTGAGGAGCTCAGGACGGGGGCCAGGACACGAGGCTCTGGAGATGACTGTGCAATGTCTCTAAAAGGCTCTGCTCAGATGAGGCAAACGACTCATTTCCTGCTGCCCCTTCTTGGAAAGTCACATGGGCCGCCCAAGTCAGTGGGATGGGGATATTGACAGGGGAAATCTGGGAAAGAGGATAATGAATAACTGTGAACAAGTGATACCATCTCCACACTTCATGAGGTAGATACTGTTATCACTCTCTTGATAAGGAAGGAAATTGAGGCACAGAGAAGTTGAGTGTCTTGTCCAAGGTCTTACAACTGCTTAGTGGTGGAGCCAGCATTTTATTGGCAAGAGGCTGACTCCATGGTGTTGAGTCATTTCCCAGATTTCTCTTTCAGAGCTCTCATTTTTTTTGAATTACCCATACCATCTTGTCTAAATTTTCAACAAGCCACTAATGAAAACAACTTTAGGAGAGGACTCAACTATGGCAAATAATAAAGCTTCATAAAGTGGTATTATGGGTTTCTTCAAGAAAGAATTCATTAAATTGATGCCAGTTGTAACTTTCAAGATCATAAAGCTCAACACAGGAATATTGCAGAAATGTGACCCAATCACACTATGTTCAGTAATTGAATTCTATCAGAGGAGATCACGGCTTCCTTGCTTGCTATGTTACACTTTCACCCAGAACCTAAGGTATTATATTGTGGAAGTGATTCACATTCCTGAATCTTGCAGCCAGATAAGGAAATCTTTAAGGACAAATCTTTAAAGATTTGTTATTGTCAGCCTAAGTCTCTGGATTCAAAAGGAACCTAACTCCTGTTAAAATACCACAGCCAGGAAAGAAGCTATGAAAATCTCCTTACAAGCCCATCACAGGCAAGTGTTAAAATTCCAAATGAGGTTGCCTCCTCATTTTCCACCTCTCATTCTCTTACTACTGTCATTTCTTCAGAACTAGTTTGGATTTGCCCGGGCTAGAAGAATTTTCTGTAAATTGCATGCTGGCTTTTCACAAAAGAGGCATAAGAGATTGCAGCCATCAAACATTCCCTAAATACATACATTTATACCCAGATTAAATCAAGCTAAAATAAAGTCAAAAGTGGCTTGAGGAAAGAGTCATACAAACACAGTTGACAGCCTGAATGGTGCATAGGGAATGGGATGAACAAGAGAAGGAGTAACATAAACTGAGCCTCTAATCTTATTGGCCCCTTTTGTCTAGAGCCTATCATACCAGTGTTTTAGATCCAAAAGCAGCTTTGATTCTAATTTAAACATAGGCACATTTACTTTCTAGATGTTCTTGTCCTAGGGTACTGAAAATTGGAAGGAACTCCCTAAGGACGTTTATGGAGACAACATCTGCTTTTGACAAATGTAGGAAGACCTGAGCATTCTATGACCTTAACAACCTTGCCTGGAGGCCTGGCTCCGTGTCGCTGGTTCTGTATTGCCGTATGGAGGTCATCGCCCAGGGCTGGACACGTGAGGGAACCACAGTGCACCTATTGCCAACAAGCTAGGGAGAGGCCAAGAGAGGCCAACAAGCTAGGGAGAATCTGGTGCCATAGCACATACCCTTGGAGTCCTCCTGGAAAAAAGGGGGACAAGACATTGTCATTCACCCCTGCACCAAAATATACCATCCGTGCAAGCAGCCACTTTTCCTCTTAGAAATTCCTTACTTGTTGAATTAGTTGGTAGGTTAACTTTTGCTGTGAGCAATCTCCAATTTTTTGGGAGCTTCTCAGCATAGGAAATTTCTCACTCAGGTCATAGTCTGGATTGGGTGTTTGGTAGATGACCTTCCATGTAGTGATTCTGGGACTCCATTATCCCTCCTCCTCTGGACTCTGCCTTCTTCTGGAATCTCACGGCTCTCCACTGGAAGATTCTGGAAGTGGTGCTCATTGCATTGTCCATGTTTCATTTAGCAGAACTTAGTTACATGGCTTTATGTGAGAAGCTTCATGTATGAGAAGCTGTGCAATGTCGTCTTCCTGGGTGCCCAAGGGGAAAATGAATGGTTTGAAGAACATGTTAAGAGAGGCCTAAGGAGCCCCAAAACCCTATAGGTAGGAACCAGGTGATATCTGTCTGCTGTGAAGAATACAGTTGTCTTGGGAATTGTGTAGACAGCTGCATTCTTCACAGCTATAAGAAAGCGATTGAGCTGGGCTCAGTGGCTCAGCCTGTAATCCCGCGCCTTGGGAGGCTGAGGTAAGTGGATTGACTGAGTCCACGGGTTCGAAATCCACCCGGGCAACTTGGTGAGACCTCATCTCTACAACAAATAAAAAAAATTAGCCAGGTGTGGTAGCGCACGCCTGTAGTTCCAGCTACTTGGAAGGCTGAGGTGGAAGGATCGCGGGAGCCCAGCAGGTCGAGGCTGCAGTGGCCGGGAGCGGCCACTGCACTCCAGTCTGGGCGACAGAGTGAGATTCCAACTCAGAAAAAAAAAAAAAAGCGATTGGCAGTAGTGGAAAACTGTCAGGGGAAGGGGGGTGGGACTGGCAGTTGAGGGAAACTGCTAGGGGAGGGAGGGGCATATCTCATCAACAAGGGTACCTGCATGATCAATGTTTGTATCCCTAACTCTGAATTGTACCCCACAGCTTTATAATACATAAATAAATTAAAAAAAAAAATAATGCAGCTGTCTGTCAAGTCAAGTGGTTTCCCTACCGTTAGCAAAAGAAGCTCTGAGTCCTTGGTGCCTGCTACAAAACCCTTCACAATCCAGCCTCTGCCTGCCTGTCTGGTTTCATCTCTTGCTGCCTACCACCCAGCCCTCACCGTCCCTGACCCATGCACTTAACACTCTGGCCAGAGTGCTTATTCTTTGAATGTGTCACATATGTTCACACCTTTGGGCCTTTGCATATGCTGCTTCCTGTTTGAAACGCCCTCTCTTTCCCTTCACCCCAAGGGCCAGCTCAGACACTTTTCTGTGAGGCCTTCCTTGAACGTCCTCCCCCAGGTAGAATTAATTGCTGCCTTCTTCATGTACCCACAACACTATCTATGTTATTTTTTGAT
>CAUYQG010247463.1:0-10001 GCA_963574415.1 Tarsius wallacei | reverse complement strand
ATGTACCACATTTTTTAAATCCAGTCCTCTTTTGATGGACAGCATGGTTGGTTCCAGGTTCTTGCTATTGTGAACAATGCTGCGATAAACATACGTGTGCAGGTATCTTTTTTATAGAGTGATTTGAGTTCTTCAGGGTATATTCCCAGTAGAGGGATTGCAGGGTCATATGGGAGGTCAACAGTTAGAGCTTTTAGGAATCGCCACACTGTTTTCCACAGAGGTTGCACTAGTTTACACTCCCACCAACAGTGTGGTAGTGTTCCCATTTCACCACATCCTCTCCAGCATCTGTTATTTTTTTAGTTATTGATAATTGCCATTCTGACTGGAGTTAGGTGGTATCTCAGTGTAGTTTTAATTTGCATCTCCTTGAGGATTAGTGAGGTTGAACATTTCTTCATGTGTCTGTTGGCTGCTCAGATGTCTTCCTTTGAGAAATGTCTTTTTTGACAGCACTCACTCAATAAACCTACAGTATGCACATTTCTATCTCAGAGTTTATCTTCCAGGGACTTAACCTAAGATATTATGACCTTATTTATACAATTGGCACTTAATAAAATTGAATATTGAAGTTACAGCTACAACCAAAGTATCAATCACATAAAAAATAATAACAATAATGTGTGTTCATGAAAGAGAATGAATGCTAAGTACTACTATTTTAAATTTTAATTCTGATCAAATCCCAAAACTGCTTATTATATTATTTCACTGTTTACCTTAAGGAAAAGCTTTTAAAATGAACAACAGATCTTAAAGAGAAAAGTCTTTCCTATTGTACAAAACATATTTCCTACTCTGCAAATTACAGCAAACACATATGCAGAATTTAAAAGATAACTGTTCTTAGAAGTCAGAAGTTTATGGCCTAATTATCCGAGCATGCATATATCTTAGAAGGAAATTAAGACAATTGTATAGAAATTGTTCTCTAATTTCCTCAGCTATTCAACCATTGATGAAATGAGCATTACCACAGTCTTTTACAGAAAAGATATATATATATATATATATATATATATATTTCAAGTTTTTATCTGCAGGGTGTTTCTATTCATAGGTGAATATGCTTAGAAGTGTTGTCTTGACTGAGAAAATTCTTAAAGTATTTTTTAAATTTTTTTAACTTTAAATTTTTTATTTTAAAATTGTGGGATACAATTCAGGATTAGGTACACAAATATTCATTGTGCAGGTACACTGGTTGATGAGGTGTGTCCCTTCTTCCCCAGGCAGTTTCTTAAAGTATTTTAAACACACACAACAATGTTTCCTGCTATTGTAGACTTCTGTATGCCACTGTCAGTTCATCTCCCTGAAAACATAAAAGATTTATAATATAATGTATTCTAGTAATGGTAATAACTCTAATAATATAGGCCATAGATATAGCAATTTTAATTATGTACCACAAAATGTTTTATATATGCATTACCAAATACCAGTAAAATTAGAGTATGGTAAACTGGAATTATTTCTTTTCTCATTTGTTTGGCTAAAATCATCTCAAGATTAGAGATTTTCTCTTTCTCTCTCTCTTTTTCTCTCTCTCGCTCCCCCCAACTTTGGTTTTGATTTGGGAATGATTTCTGTTCTTCTTAATATTTTTATGAAAATCAGGTAAACAAATTGTTCTTTTTGGGTCTTAGAAATTATTGTATGATTACAATAAATCATTGTGATGAGACACATTGTGATGAGAATAATAATATGGTAACAGTTCATTGTTGCTACAAGATTTTACTTGTCATATTTGGAGCTAAGTCATTTCATTGCGTAATAATGTTAGAACTAGAAAGAACATCTATTCAAATTACTAACTTTTCAGAAGAAAAACTTAAGCCCAGTAAGATGAGGTTATTTATCGCAAGATCATAGAGCTATTTGTGGTCAAATTAAACTAAAGTTAGAAATCAAGCTCTCCTTCCTTTCAGGATAATGAACTGAGTGCATATTTAACTTTGTTCCCTCCCAATATACCACAAATTAGAGGAAAAGATATGAGAAAAAGCATAATTTTGTAATTTTGTTAGGAATCCAGAGAGAGAGAGAGACTATCTTCAGCACAACAGAATGCTGAAGAATTTTTAGACGATGCAATTGGGTTTTTCTATCTCTTGAATCCATTTGTCCTGATGTCAAGTACAGCCTTGTCTTTCTCCTTCCCCATTAAATGAGACCACCTAGGAGGACCACCCTGCTTAGAAACAAGGAAGTGATTTTCTAGTTTCTCTGATGGTACACAGTTTGTATATTCACACAGGAGTAACAAATGGACTATTCTGCCTGTTGGTCCTCAGTGAATACAGGTTTGCTAGGACCGTTCAATGAGCCCTCTAAAGTCACACTGCTTAGATATGGAACTGAGACTCAACCATACTGCCTACATGATCCTGAACTTAGTATTTGTTACCTTGGACTCAATTCACTTACATGTAAAAAGTTGACAGTAAGGGTACCTCCTCTCTCACTTATAATTATTCGTTGTTTTATTATCATGTCTTCCTCCAAGTCTCAAATGTAAATAATACATGTAATTCTTTTTTAAAAGACTCAGAAACTGAAACCAAAGCAAAGAACTATACAGTCTACAAAAGGGGAAGGAGAGGATCAACAAGTGTGAACATTGTTCCCCCAAATGAAGATGTTGGAAGCTTTGATTTTAGATGCAATAACTATAAAGGGACTAACAATGCAAAGAAGATCAGAATAATTAATTTTAAAACTGTCTATCAAAAACCTGAGATAGGCCCACATAGATCTTTATATATAATAAGAGCTAACTGTGAACTTTACAGTCTGAAATCACAAAAGCTTTATCTAGATTGAAAGCTAATTCAGTTGGTTAATGTAAGATGCAGATATTCAAGTCATTTAACAGCTCTTTGGGTGACTTTGGAGTTAAGGACAGTTTTCTAAGTTAGCTGTTCTCAAAATATGGTCTCCAGTCCAGCAGCATCACCATAATTCAGGAGCTAATTAGAAGTTAAAATTACTTGACCCTATGCTAAACCTGCCAAATCAGAAACATTAGATATGGATCCCAACAATATGTATTTTAGCAAGCCTTTTGGGTAGAACCAGTGCTCTCAGTGAAGTAGAGGATTTAACTGAAGATAGTCCTTATTAATCTGGAGGTTTGGGTCAAAGCTTAAAATTAGAGAACAATATGATGTAATTCCAGACTTCCATGATGAGAAAAGAGGGAAGAAGAGAAAAGACAAAGGTCAAAAACCAATTCTATTCCGGTGAAATAATGGTCTACTTTGATAAGACAAAGTGTTGTTAGTAATGTCAGCTATCTCACTTATAAGACATAATTGATGCCAAAAAATTAGCCATCTGCAAAAAAAAGAACCTTTAACTATTATAGGTGGGGGGCCCAAAGAACCCTAGAATTTATTCATTTAAAAAATATATATTTATTCTTACATATTTAAACTTCAGCCACCTTCAAAGTACTCTCCACTTGATGCAAGATGCCTATCAAGACACCTTTTCCACTGCTAAAAACAGTTTTGAACTCATCAGCTTTGACATCTTTTAGTGCTTCTGTCATTTTTTGTTTCACCTCTTCCACATCTGCAAAACATTTACCATTGAGAAAAAAAGTCCCTTGGGGCAAGATCAGGTAAATCAGGACGGCTGGGCATGGAGGTCATGCCATTTTTGGTAAAAAACTGCTGAAAACTCAGCACAGTGTGGGCAGGTACACTCATAAATCACTCATCATCTAATGGGCAAACTCGTTGAAAGAATTTTGCTGAAGCCAGACACAACCTTTCACAACAATGCTAGCTGATACACCGATGCCAATGGGTTCTTAGAACACTCCCCTAGCAGGGGAGGCCTGTATTTCAAGAGGCTCACCCTCCCAAAAATAATTCTGTCTTTTGAGGGGGTTCCCCTCTCATATATGGTTTCAATTCAAAAAATCATAAATGTAATACTCAATACACTGCTATATATACATACATAGGACTTAGATTCAACAAATTCAAAGAATAAAAATGTGATATCTGAATAAACTTGGAACAGGAAACACCTTCTTAATAAGTTGAGAAACCAAGATTTAATAAAATACACATATCTTACCACATGAATATCCCCAATATACAAAGAATGATTGATTTTTTTTTATTAGCATTTACTTTTAATTGAAGTCAACAGTTTGGAAGAAGAATAGGACTAGAATAGTGTTTAATATCAACTTCTGAGAAATCACATTTATACAAAAGAAATGAAACAGGCCAGCAGAAGTCCAAAAAAGATACAGCTTACATTATTGCACTTGGATTAAATATGCTATTTAGGGTAGCATAATACACAGGCCAGGAGAAGAAAGAGACAAACAGAGGACAAATCTCCAGGTAGTATTAATTCTGGATTCTGAAATCTCCAGTGGCCTCCAAAATATTTAGTATATTAGAAACATTCAACAAGCTCTTTACAAAACGACTGCACTATCTTCAACACATTTTAGTTGCACACGGCCTTTGTTCTAATCACATGCAAGTTCGATGTACAGCTCTGCTCCACATAATGGGACGTCCGTAACACCAAAACCTCTCAGTGTCCAAGGTCATGGACCAGAATGGAAGGGAATGAACTTCTCCTTTATAAATATTTTAGGGAACAGTCCAGTGGCTATCATTTACCGTTTTGAGCACTCTTGATTTTGGTCATTTGTATCAGAACATGAAAAAAAGTGACAGTGAATACAAGTGGATACTAAACCAACTCCTAGGCTGATACTTGAACATAAAATAAAACTTTAACCAAGTTCCCTGCCACATTCATGAAGGAGGCAATAACTGTATGTATAAGAAAGAGGCTGTAAACTTATAGAAAAGATAAATTCTGAATTCAAAACAAATTACAAAATTGATTTTGCCTTTGCCCTTGAGTGTCATATAGAAGAATGTAAAACTGTGGACCTAGTTACCAAAGGACACCTATGCTCCCAAGTCCAGTTATGACCTAAATGTTTGACCTCACCTAGTTTTCTCCAAGTTTGTCCATGAACTCGAATGTTTTCAAGGAGTCAGACATTGCACATTGGGTAAACCTTTAATGCAAGCAGCCAAGTTCTTGGTCATAAAACCAGCCTCAATTGTCTCAATGCAGACTTCTTCCAAAGCCTTTGCAAAGAAGCCAGGCTTTTTATTGTTATCAAACTTTGCTCTGTGGGCTAATCCTCTGGTCCAAGCAAAAATAGAACAACGGAGTTAGTGGACATCTCCTGTCCTTTCTGGTACATGCAGTAGTGATGGGTTACAGTACCGTGGGCAACCTCTGCTTCTACTGTCCTGCTATCTGGACAAACCAGCACGCAGGTCATCATGCCAAAAGAGCCATAACCTTGAGCCACTGCATGTCACTATCATAGTTTTTACAGGCCCAGCCTCCCTCCGATTTCAAAGCTTGGGCCACCATGTCATTGATGAGTCTGTGCTCATACCAGATCTTTTGGGCTTCAGATTGGGATCTGTACTGCTTGTCATAGATCTCCTGAAACATGTCTTTAAAACGCCCATCATATTTCTTCAGAACAGTGTTTTTGGTGCTCAGATACAAAGGCCAACCCTTAGAAAGAGTCATTTGGAAGGAACCGTGTGCAAAATCTTCAACGGACTTATCTTGATTGTACATCCCCATGGCAATACCACCACCCTCTTCAAAGCTATGTACCACGTATGTAACCTTTTGCGTTCCATCACTTGGCATGTAGGATAGCTCTACTTTTCCAGGTCCGGGAACAACAAATCAGTTGCTCTGTATTGATCCCCATAAGTATGTCGACCTATGATGACAGGCTTTAACCATCCACTCACAAGTGGTGGGATATTTTTACAGATAATCACTTCCCTGAAGACAGTGCCACCCAGAATGTTTCAGATGGTGCCATTTGGCAATTTCCACATTTGTTTCTGCTTGAACTCCTCAACCCTCTTCTCACTGGGGGTGATAGTTGCACACTTGACACCAACATTGTACTTCTTTATAGCTTCTGCCGCATCCTTGGTGACTTGGTCACTGGTGGCATCACGATTCTCTATGCCTAAGTCATAGCTATGGAGATCCAGTTCCACATAGGGAAAAATGAGTTTTTCCTTAATCAATTCCCAAATGATTTGGGTCATTTCATCTCCTTGCATCTCTACCACAAAACCACCACTAATTTTTTTAGACATTTTGACTTCAATAAACCTTCCCAGTAAATTGATTTCTAACAATCCGAACTCCACTCAGTCTTGCAGAAGGCAGTTTATCTTCTGCCAGGGGCATGCCAACAAGGAGCGGGTACCATGGCCGCTCGCCAGCATGGACTGGCAAGCGCAGCCGACCACGCCCTGCTCCCCACGCGACACCCAGGGCCTTCCTCAGAACGACTGATTTACAAAGAAATGATCTAGAAGCAAAAGATACAGACAAATTACAAAAAAATAAATTTAAATGATTTCCATGAAATGATGTTCAATTCTACAGAAAGTCAGGGAAATGCCAGTTGAACCCAGATTTTAGTTATAAGACTGGCAAAAAAAGAAAAAGAAAAAGGGATAATGCCAATTACTAAAAAGTTACAGAGAAACTGACAGTGATACTGTTTTTAAAAAATGTATTGTTGGGGGTACAAGAATCATTAATAGTTCAGAAAATATGTAATCTAATGTCTTTATGTTAAAATTAAAGGCAAAACAACACTTCTATGTAGTTATATATGTGGTTAATTTAGTAGAATTAACTCATCTAGAATTATCATCTCATCTCCCCCCATACACACACATAGTTTCATAGAAATGCGAAATGAAATATACTAAAATTACTTTTAAAAATTGAAAATACATAGCTGAGCTTAAAACTGAAAAGAATTCTTGAAATTTCAGAAGCTGGAACTAACAGGACCCACAGAGTAGTGAGCAGAGGCTGAAGATAAGTGGTTTACAAGCTATTACTGTTATACAGATATAAACCATAATGTTTAGGGGTTCTGGAAAAAGAGAATCCACACCAAAAGTCCAAAGCACTAATACTAAGAGACACAAATGACTTAAAAGAGGTACTTGATATGAAACTTGAAAAATTCTGCCTGCTACCTCTGAGAATCTACAAACATAGGGTCATAGATGAAAAATAAATTAACCAAAAGAAATTGGTTTTCCACACTAAAGTCATTAACCAAGACTGAAAGGCAAAATGTTAATGTAAAAACATGTCAGAAAGGGTGGAATTCTTAGAGTCTGATAGAGAGAACTGGGAAACTGCTCTCTAAGATTGACTTCATACCCAGATGACTTGGAAAGGAAAACAAAATACAAATAAAAATTCACTGAAGATAAGCATATAATGTAAAATAGTGAAGAAAGTAATACACAAAGAAGATACAAAATCTTTATTTCTGATAACAATGTCTTTTTATTTCTTTTTTAAAAAATGGGATACAATTCAGGGTCAGGTATACAAATGATCATTATTCAGGTACTCTTGTTGATGAAGTATACCCCCAACCCAACCTCCGGCAGTTTCCCACTACTGCCAATCCCTTTCTTATAAGTATTATGATAATTGTTCAAGGTCTGCTGGTGAATGAAAATATGTGGTACTCAGGTCTTTGTTTCTGTGATAGACCACTCAGTATTATAGACTCTAAGCCCATCCAAGTTGCTGCAAAGTCCATAATTTTGCCCTTCTTTATGACTGCGTAATATCTTTATATCTAAAAACAATTATTATTTCAAATAACAACACTGAGCAAAATATATAAAGCAAAGACTGTCAGAGTTATAGGAAAAAATTCAGAAATCCATCATCAAAACAGAAGAGTTTAAATTGCCTTTTAAAAACTGATATATTAAATATTTGTAAATCTAGGATGACACACTATCACATGGTGTCTATTAGGTATGTTTGGAACTTCACATTCAATTAATTTTCAAGTATATACGAAATTTTTCAAAAGAAGACTGCTTACCAATATGTAAAGGGAGTCTTGACAAATACCCAAAGATAGCTACTGTATGCATCACATCCTCTTATCACATAACAATTAAACTAGAAATAATTAACATCAGAGCTTTTTTTAAAAATTCATACACTAAAGTCACATTTCTAAATAACATATGAGTTAAAGAGTAAATCACAATGAAAGCTATAAAAAATTATATATCAAAAACAAAATAGCAACAGGAATACTATTTCCAAAATAGAACTGCATGTGTATATAAAGAAACCTAGTATATGTGATAGAAAGAAAACTAAATATCAGTTTTTTAAAATGTTAGATATTTAGTAAATGCATTCATTGAACTGACTTTCCACATGAGAAAGATCAGTTCTTTACTACAAACTATACTTTGAAAGAAATTCTAGATATTTTGGAGACCTAAATGAAAATAAAACCACAAAAGCCTTTGAAATCATTAGAAGAAAATACAAAAGTCTTTCTTTATGACCTTGACATAGTAAAGAATTTTGAATACAGGACATTAAACAACCTAATCAATTAAAGAAATAGCTTGATAAATTTGATGATGCCAAATCTTTAAATATTCTGCATGACAACATATCCATAAAAAAAGTTAAAAGACATCTTAAAGACTGAGAGAACAGTTAGCAATATATATAATAGTCAATGGATTTTCACTCAGAATATTAATAAACTACAAATCAATAAGTAAAGTTCAAATCAGTGGAGAAAATATATAAAGCTACAATTCACAAAAGAAGAAACCATGTGACCAATACACATATAAGTATGGTATTCCACTTCATTAGCAAGTAGGAAAATAAAACAATAAAGAAATACCATTGACTGCCAAAATCAAAAAAGCCTGAACATAGCCAAGAAGAAATCTCATACTATTCATGTAGAAATGTTAAATTGAAAAAAAAAAAGAAAGAAATGTTAAATTGGATTACCATTTTGAATAGCAAAAATTGAAAAATTCTACCAATTGACTCTGAGAAGCTACAAAAATAGGGTCATCGATCTGTCAGAGCTATCTGGGCAGCGCTAAGGTTGGGAGTTGGAATCTGTTAAAGGGGATGATTAGTCATAAATATCCATATATCTCCAAAGCCTATGCTCTTTCCTTTACAACACAAATGTAATTCATTTCTGTGTATCGTTCCAATCTAACCTAATACCATGCTTAGCAAGGGCATTAGTATAATTGACTTTCCACATGAAAAAAATTAGATCCTTATCACAAACTGTACTTTGAAATGAGATCCAGATATTTTGGAAACCATGCTAACTGTGGATCAATAAACATTGTAGGTACAAGTGAAAAGCCCATCTGAGAGCACCAACTAAGCTACTACCTTGGTGCTGCTGTGGGCTCCCTCTTTAGCATTTTTAATTAAGTTCTCAGTGACTATTCCTAGGCTCTTCATTTCCCAGTTTGAATAATGTATATAGAGCAAGATGATTTTGCAAAATGTAAGAGAACAGAACAAAGAGTTGGCGGTGTATTGTACTTTTATAACTCCAAAGAGAATTTTCATACATGCAATACACTTGTCACATATACTCACTTCACAAAGTCCCTCACACATTGATTTTCCAGTCCAGAATCTGTTTGAATGATTACAAGCTTTTCTTTTAAAAGCCAATTAATTGATTAGTAAGAATTTGACTCTCTGATATGTGAATAATCAACTTTTCATTACAAATTTAAGAATGAAAAAGAAGCTTTAAAAACATATGACTCAGGGCAACCCCTTCAGGTCCCCTCCCACTGTGGGTGTTTTTCTGTCCTCTTAATAAATCCTGCTTTCTAAAAAAAAAAATAACTGATAATTGAAAACGATTATTTTTTTGGCCGGGCTCGGTGGCTCAGCCTGTAATCCCACGCCTTTGGGAGGCTGAGGTGAGTGGATTGCCTGAGTCCGCGGGTTCGAGACCCGCCTGGGCAAGCGAGACCTCATCTCTACAATAAATCAAAAAATCAGCCGGGCGTGGTAGTGCGCGCCTGCAGTTCCAGCTACTTGGA
>CAUYQG010247462.1:0-32473 GCA_963574415.1 Tarsius wallacei | reverse complement strand
TTCAGGGTTAGGTATACAAATGTTCATTATGCAGGTACCCTTGCTGATGAAGTGTGCCCTCCCCACCCCCGGCAGTTTCCCACTACTGCCAATCCCTTTCTTATAGTATTATGACAATTGTTCAAGGTTCGCTTATGAGTGAGAACATGTGGTACTCTGTTCTTTGTTTCTGTGATAGATCCCTGAGTATGATCGACTTAAATCCATCCAAGTTACTGCGAAGTCCATATGTTTGTCTTTCTTTATGGCTACATAATATTCCATTGTGTATATTTACCACATTTTTTTATCCAGTCCAGTTTTGATGGGCAGCACGGTTGGTTCCATGTTTTTGCTATTGTGAATATTGCTGCAATAAACATGCATGTGCAGGTATCATTTTTGTAGAATGATTTGGGTTCCTCCGTGTGTATTCCCAATAGGGGAATTGCTGGGTCATGTGGAAAGGACCTATTTCAACATTTAAAAGGAACATACATTTTCTAGGAAAAAATAAAAAAAGAACTCTATGGACGGACAACATATGAGAAACATGTTCATATATACAAACCACTATGCAAACTACTTATATACAAACTATAAAAGAAATATACAAACTACTCTTGATTGAAGACAACTTTGAAAAAAGTAATGGCTTATCTGCATCTCCCTGATAGCTTCTCATTCATACATGATCTAATATAAAAAAAAATAAAGTAGAATAACCTATGAAGGCAGATGATATGGTTTGTTATATTTAACTTTGAGATCAACAGCCTTGAGGTGAAAATATTGATTTGATGGTCTACAGTTAGCTCCCGCATATAGGAACGTGCTGGTATCTTTTATTGCCATCACTTCTGCGTGGTCAAGCTCCCTGGCTCCTTCTAAACCAACACATTAAAGATGTTTGTTAAATTAGGTCCTGCCACCAGCACTACTCCCTCTGCTGGACTCTGTCCTTCCATTTCCAAGTCTGTTAGGGTAGGAAGTTAATGCAACTGATCCCTTGGAAGGGGCAGAGAACGCAAGCTTATTTGCTGACCAGAACCCTTCCACTTACCCATTTCCTTTATATCCGGCCAGTATCTCCAGAAGCAAAGATAGTGGATACAAGAGATCTAAGCAAATCTCCACAACTCTTTATCAACTTACCCTTGAGTTTAAATACATAAAATAACCTCACTAACCTCTGGAGACACGCCTGCACATGTGTTAAAGTATAACATGACCAATTATTTTCAGAGCTATACTTTTCTGCCTTTACTTTGATTATATAACACTTTGATGGTCCACAAAAAATAATTCTTTTAGAAAATACTTTTGTTCCTGTATCTGGTACATTTTGAGCATAACAAACCTATCAAATAAAAAAAGAAAAAAGTCTCACTTGAATGTATTGTTCCTTTTGTGGATTCACTAGTATTTGGAGGAAATGTTTTTCCTTTTTAACATACAGTTGTCTCATAGCACTAATTTTATTAAGTTTACATAAGCCCCAAATGAACAATTTTTTTAAACTTTCATAAAACAACTCAGTTAAAAAACTCAGTTAATGCAGTAAAGAAAAATAAAATCCTTTCGTAAATTTTCAATGGGACACTGTAAATATTGGCCTGTATTATTGCTTTCATATTTGAATGATGGTCGTAAACTTAACCCAAGCAGAAAAGCCCATCACTCCCTTTTCCCCATGGTAGATCCCAGCAGTTAAAGATAGGAACTGAGCCGGTCTCGATGGCTCAGCCTGTAATCCCTCTCTTTGGAAGGCTGAGGTGAGTGGATTGCCTGAGTCCGCGGGTTCAAGACCCGCCTGGGCAACTTGGCGAGACCTCATCTCTACAATAAATCAAAAAAATCAGCCGGGCATGGTAGCGAGCGCCTGGAGTTCCAGCCACTCGGAAAGCTGAGGTGGAAGGATCGCTGGAGCCCAGCAGGTCGAGGCTGTGGTGCTGTGGTGGCTGGGAGTGGCCACTGCACTCCAGTCTGGGCGACGGAGTGAGACTCCAACTCAAAAAAAAAAAAAGACAGGAACTGGAAGTTTGCAGGGGCCATTGTGAGAACACCCTTAGGACTCAGTTGCTAAAAATACAAACAACAAAAACCACTTCTCAGGAAACCAGAAAATCAGTTTCAGCCCTAAGTGATCAACTCCCCCACACAGAAGCCAATAAACAAAGCCAAAGTTTCCCCTGCCCCTTGCCCTCTTCTCTTTTTTCTTTATCCCCTCTTCTTCCTTTTCTGCTCTCCATCCTTATGCCTCAGCCCTTTTTCTCATTCATCATAAGATGACTAATCTGAAATATCTCACTAAATATGCGATACACATTAGCTACCATTTTGTTAAAGACATATACCATATACATGCCTTCCCTGTCTCTCTCAAGGATTTTTAACACTCTTAATTCTCATTCCTCTTCTCGTTCTTTATTTCCACCTTTCATCTCATGCTCATATTTTTTTCTCTCCTAAGTCCTGGTTGTTGAGTTAACATAATTTACATTCGAATAAAACTTTTTCTCCACATTTTGATACAAACTGACTGAGGTTGTAGCCATCCCACTAGGGAGTTCGGGTATACTTGCTTAGAGTTTTTTAAAAAGCATGCTGATTTCATCTCTTTACTCCCAGTGTTTCTCCAGAGGAAGATGGACTACTCTAAAATTGGTTTGGATTGATAAAGTACTTTGCCCTTATTTAAAGAGTTCATCTTGTCTCAACCTCTCTTTTCATTTACTAAACACATTCTGCAGCCCTCCTCATCTGAGAAAATTGGCCTCCCTTGTCTGCTTTGATCTAGAAAATCATGCTTTTATTAACACAAACATCTCCTGATCGCTGCCAATGCATTTCAAATTTTCAAATTATGTATGTGCATCATTTATCAAAATGCCATCAGGCCCCAGGAATGCCAAGCATTCAAACTGGGCAACCCATGGCCTGCAAGTGGATTCATTCTAAGAGAGGGACATGGTGATTGTAATCTTGGTCTCTAAGGTAGCTGCAGTTAGCTGCATATTTTTTTATTTCAAGAAAGGAAACGTAGTGAGCTTCAAGGATGAGCTCTCACTACATTGTGGGGTCTCGGGGGAAAATGCAGATCCCATCTACTCCCTTAAGCAACAGAAAGATGAAAACAACATTTTGTACTAAAAAATGGTCTGAATTTGTGAGTTGAAAGAGCCTAGTTATTATTTTTAGTGATATTATAAGCATGCAGCAATATACCAGTAACAATTTTGATGTTTGGGAAGTAGACACACATAGAAAGTTCTTTAATCTTAATAGAAAATGCCCTAAGTCAAGTTTGGTCTCTGTACATGCCTTTTAACAAAAGTTTTTTTCAAACTCAAATCTTCAAAATTGTCTTGATTTCTGGTTGTTGTTGTTTTGTTTTTTCTGGTTCATCCCATTCTTTTCTGGAACAGAGAAAGATAAACACTACCATAAGAAGTAGCATTTTTATCACCTAGAGATTCTTTAATTTTTCAAACTTCAGTTTTAAAATTCTGGAGGATAAATAATACACCAAATGAATAGATTACCCAGGTACTGGAATTGCCAGACAATGACTTTAAAGTAACTGTGTATTCATATGCTTAAGAAAATAAGGTCAAGATGGAGGAGTTTACCAAATAACTGGAATTTACAAAAAGAACTAAATGGAAATTCTAAGACTAAAAACAATAACTGAAATAAACACCTATTAGATAGTTTTAACAACAAACAGGAAGACTGGGCATAGCTGAAAAAATTAGTGAACTAGATAGAAGTTAGGTAAGTATAAAATATCCGGATGGAAGTATGGAGAACAAACAAAGATGGAAACTACAAATAAAAGTGAAAGGAGCATTCGGGACATGGTAAAAGGTTCTAATGTACATGCTATACCATCTCCTTCCAGAAGGGAAAGAGAGAGAATGGGGCAAGAACTACTTCTAAGAGTCAATATCAAGAACATCCTAATTTGCTAAAAGATACCAGCCCATGGATTCAGAAAGTGCTTCAAAGTCTAAAGAAGGTAATTACAAAGAAAACCACAGCAAAGCGCATCACAATAAAACAGCTAAAAACCCAAGGCAAAGAAAGCATCACAAAAGGATCCAAAAAGTAAGATATTTTATTTTCAAAGGAACAACCATAAGACTGGTAGCTGCCTCCTGAACAGAAAAGATGAAAGGCAGAAGACAATGACAGTGTGATATGAATATGGTTTGAAAAACAAAATCTGCAAGCAATGAAAATATTTTTCAGAAGTGAAGCAACACACACTTCAAGACTATGAAAGACTAAGCACATTCAACATCAGTGGTCTCCACAAAAGGCCACCAAACTGCTAAAGGTAGTTCTTCCAGCAGAAGAAAACTCATCTCAAAGGGAAACACAAAAATGTAAGAAAACTAGATAGGCTAAACTTGGGCAAATCTGAAGAAATGCTGACTATACAAAATAATAGCAATAATAGTAATAGCAACCATAATAATATCTTAAGGAGGTTAAAATATACGTAGAGTTACAATGCATAGAGTTACTAAAAGCACTCATGAGGTGGGGAAAGGTTAATGAAGTTGGATGTTGATGGTCTTAGCATTGATTAGAATGCAGTAAGAGAACTACTTTATATTTACTCTAATAATCCAAAACACACATTAATATCTAGAGAAATTACTACAAGAATAGTGAAAGAATGTATATCAGCCTGACAATAGAAGGGAAATAAATGAAATAATCCAAAATTTACAAATTCAAAATAAGAGAGAAAGAAAAAAAGGGGCAGTCATAAAGCAGCTGAGAAAAATCAAATTTAACACAACTAACAAAGGAGACCAGGAAAGCCTGCATTCCCAGCACTTTGGGAAGCAGAGGTGGGAGGATCACTTGAGCCCAGGAGTACCAGACCAGCCTGGGCAACATAGCAAGATCTCATCTCTACAAAAATTAAAAATGAAAATAAAAAACTAGCTGGGCATGGTGGTGCACACCTATAGTCCCAGTTACTTACTTTAGAGGCGGAGACAGGAGGGTCACTTGAGCCCAGGAGTTGGAGGCACTGGTGAATCATGATCATGTCACTGCACTCTAGCTTGGACAACAGAGTGAGACCCTGATTGAAAAATAAATAAATAAATAAAAATAAAACAACTAAAAACATGATAAATATTACATTAGTTTATATTCTGTGCATTCATCGATTGCTTAGAAGTAGGAGCCGGCCTCGCTCCATGGCTTAGCCTGTAATCCTAGCACTATGGGAGGCCCAAGCGAGTGGATTGCCCGAGCCTGCGGGTTTGACACCAGTCTAGGCAACTTGGCAAGACCTCGTCTCTACAATAAAATAAAAAAATAAAAAAAATTAGCTGGGCGTGGTAGTGTGCAGAAGGTTGAGGCGGAAGGATCGCTGGAGCCCAGCAGGTCAACACCGAGGTGGCTGTGAGCATGCCGCTGCACTCTAGCCTGGGCGACAGAGTGAGACTCCAATTCAAAAAAAAGAGAAAGAAGTAGCAGGAAGCCAGGCGTGGTAGCACACGCCTGTAATTTCAGCACTTTGAGAGGCCAAGATGGGAGGATAGCTTGAGGCCAAGAATTCAAGGCTACAGTGAGTTATGATCGTGTCACTGTACTCTAGCCTGGGTGACAGAGTGAGACCCTGCCTTTAAAAAAAAAAAGAAGAAGAAAAAGAAGATAACTGTGGAGTGTGATGAACAAACAAAGTCTAGTTGATTTGAATTTTAAAATTTACTATGGCTAATTCATGAAACAGATTTTCCCAAGCAAATAATAAAAATTATCAATAGTAAATAATTTTTGCTTGATTATGATGTTCTCAGCATTATATTAGTACATCTCATTTTATTATTTTGAGTTTAGTAGCCTTGTTTTACAGTCCCCCCTCCCCACCCCGAGTTTCAGGCAGTATCTTAGCTTAGGTTGCTATAACAAAATACCATAGACTGGGTGGCTTAAACAACAGACATTAATTTCTCACAGATCTGGAGGCTGAGAAGTTCAAGATCAAGGCTGCTGGCAAATTTAGTGTCTGGTGAGGACCTTCTTTGTAGCTTGCAGATTGCCCACCTTCTTACTGATTTGCATGTGGTGGAGTGAAAGGAAATTCTGGTATTTCTTCCTCTTCTTATAGGAGAACTAATCCCATCTTGGGAGCTCCACCCTCATGACTTCATCCAAACCTTTTACCTCTCAAAGTTCCCACCTCTTTTTTACCATCACCTTGGGAGTTAGGGCTTCAATACATGAATTTAGAGGAGACAAAAACATGCAGTCCATAACAGACGGGCTCATACACAGCTAGAAGGTGCACCGCAAATAGCAGATCTGGGAACAAAAAGCAGTTTTTGTTGCTGCTGTGTTTTATTTTACTCCATAACCGACACACTTAGTCATCACTATATATGTTAATAGTCTTGAAAAGAAGAACTTAATATCCTGTGCATTTTTTAATGTGACCATAATGAAATATGGAGATGTCTTAGCAAATATATGAGCCAGATTTTCAAAGAGAAAAAAGGTGTTATTTACATCACTTTAATTTTGGCAAGCCTTTCAAGTTATCAATTCACTCAAATTTACTAAGCATGTACTAAGTGTCAGACATCATACTAGGCACTGATAATATAAACAGGAGAAGTGGTTACTACCTCGCAGAGTCACTAATAATATTAATTATAAATTAATTTTTCCCTTGATTCAATAATAATGAAAGACAATGAACAAATCATCATAAATTCTGATATGTGGTGTAAAAAACAAAGAGATGTTCTGATAAAAAGCTATAAATGAGTGCTCTTTTAGATGGTATGCTGAGGGTAGACTGATCTCTCTAAGAACACAACTTTTAAGCGGAGCTTGATAATTAGGGTAACCCTATTATGTATTGCTCAAATTGAAACCCGCTGGAAAATAAAATAATTACACAAGGTTTCAAGGCAAGCCCTAATATGTATGCACTCTACCTCTAAGCTGAGGTAAGAAGTATGGATTATTCTATAAACGCAAGAGGAAGACACTAATGTGTTTTAACAAGGAAATAGTTATTATTTGACTTACACTGTTAAAAGTTCTCTCTAACTGCCAATTGGGAAATTAATGGGGTAAGAGACAACAGTGGAGGTAGAAAGAATATTCTGAGAATATTATAGCCATCTAGGCAGGAGAGGGACAGTAGATCAGATTGACAAGGCAGTGAAGGTAGAGAAAAATATCAACTCAAGATAAATTTCGGAGAGTATCAGCAAAAAGGTGAAGTTATACAAAATATTACATATGCATTTTAATTCATATTTTAATAAACATGCAAGCAATTATATTAAAGCTTTGTCAAGTGATCTGCTATTTACATTTACAGAGCTATAAATAGTAAGGAGAAAATGTTCACCTGTTTCAAAAGCCATAAAGTAGAAAACAAAAAAGAAGGAATTGCTCATTAACTTATCTCCCCTTTCTTCTCTACCAATTCCAGTTTTGAGAGATTTTTTTTTTGTCTAATGCTTATAATTTGTAAGTTAGCATACATTTGTTTATAAAGGCTACTTATCTCTTGTTCGCCAAATGTGTAGTAAATAATTTCTCCCATTGACTTTGTTTTGAGGTCTTGGCCATTCAAAACATTTACTTTTTAATTTGTGTATAAGAAAACATATTTAGCTTTACAATGTCTGGTTTTCTGATTTAGAAAAGTTTGTCCCCTTCCAAAATATTCTGTAAATATACAAAAACGTAATTCTGTTATTTTATGAGCTTATGTATTTACATTTAAATCTCATATTATTTCTCTTCTTGGGATTTCTGAATGTATTATAAATCTTTATTTTTTCTCTCACCATTTTCCAAATCTCAGGTTTCTATATACCTAACTATCTGCTGGGCATTGTCACTGATAAGCACCAAACTGAAAATTAATCTCAACATTTTCCCCTATTTAAACAAGACTCTGCTCCTCCTTGCTTATTTCTATTAATGGGACATTCATTCTTCCAGTCGCCTACTCACGAAGCTTTGGTTTGCCTTCTCCCTCCCATTACCCAACACTCTACCCACAGCACCATCTAAACACGCACTATATGTCATAGCTTCTGCCTGCAAAATGTGCCTTGCATCCAACCTTTCCATTTATTTTTTCATTCTTGCTGGTGCCAATTTAATTCAGGCTTACATTATCTACGACCTGAAATATTTATTACAAAAGTATTTTCCTAAACTCCATGATGGACCAAATCAAGCCATTATTGTTTCATAAATTTTTTACGGTATCCTTTTATTTTCAAAGTAAAAATTCACTGTTCTTTACTTAACGTTATCTAGTGACTAGTGTGTAGATATGCAGTACTACACAGTAGACGAGGGTTTGGATGTTCATTTATTTATTCCCTGGTGTATTTTAAACATCTACTATTTACAAGACAAGATTCTAAATTCTGCAGATACAGCACCAACAAATAAAATAAAATCAAGAAGGTTCCTGCACTCATGGAACTTACATTTTAGTGGATATGTCTGGGCTTGAGTCTTGAATCCAGTATTTTTAGCTTCGTGATCTTCGGTAAGTTACTTAACTTTTCTAAGTCTCTGTTCCTTTAGTCATAGGAAAAAAAATTGGAGGGAGGGAGATATAATGTATAACAAGTAGATTCTTGTAAAAAATAGAAGTTAGATAGGCTGATCGATCATGGGACTCATCCAATAAATGTTGGCTCTTATTTTTCCTGACCTGTATGTTTCGTCCTTTTCCTAAAACCAGCCTTACTCACCTCTATCCCACATATCGGGGTTAACTCATGCTTTGGCCCACACCATTTTTTACAACTTATTACATAAAGCACATGCTACACATTTTTAATATTTGTTTTCTTTTCTCATGTTGAAAACTTGTTGAACATATATTCAAACTTTAAAATGAAGCAGAACTTAAAGTACAAAAGCATTATAAAGAAGATTCTCTACATGAGGATAAAAAGGAGAATAGTAATAAGCATGAAAATAACTCGATTTATCTTTTTTTATAATAATGTAACCAATCTCAACATTTTTTTTCTTCCCCCAAATAGGAGAGTTTAAAATACAAAGAATCTCTCTACCTCCTTTCCCTTCCTCTTCATTAGAGACTAAATAAGAAATCTTATTCAGGTCTCTGTTCCATTTGTGGATCACTTTCAGCGGACAAAAGCATTCATTCCACCAATAATTATCAGGTACCTATATGAACCAGGAGCAGTTACAAATTCTAGGAAAATCCTGGCTCCTGCTCTCATGGAGCTTGCGTTCTCAGGGAGAAAACGCAGCTCTGGTACAGATGCTGGAGCAGTGGTAGGGTTAGTTGGTATCCATGGAGGGTTAGTTTCAGGGTCTCCCATGGATACCAAGATCCATGGATGGTAAAGTCCAGGATATAAAATGACATCGTAGTTGCGTAGAGTGTATGAACAATCCTTTATAATTGAAATAATCTCTAGATTCCTTAAAATACCTAGCACGAGGTAATAATTTTTATACTGTATTATTGAGGGAATAATGACACAAAAAAGTCTGGACATGTTCAGAATAGATGCAGTTTTTTTCGCATATTTTTATATGCTTTTGGTTAAATCTACAGATGTGGAACTCACGGACACAGAGGGCTGACTGTACAGTTAGAGATACAGAGGATCTTGGAGCTAACCCAGACAATTTTCAACCTAGTGTAGAAATCTCTGTGCTACCGCATATTTACCAGAACCTTTCATTCAACCTCTTCTTGGATGCCTTCAGCAATAGGGAGCTCAGTATTTCATCCTTTCCATTTTTAAAAGGTTCAAAACTCAAGAATTCTTACATTTGTCTGGCTTTTCCAGTATTTTAAGGCAGCTTTATAGCTCTTTCTCAACCTTCACAACTACATAGCCTCCCAAACAGTGTTAAATATATCCCGTTGAAGTCATTTCCAATCTAATATTGTTATATTGCCAATGTCCCTTCAAGTTTTGTTATTATTTAAAATATTCTATCTATATAGACTGGCCAACTCGAATATCATGAACCATGCTCCTTTTTCTGGTTTAAGCATGTTAGAATAGAAATAATCCTAAACAACATGGTCACCCACCTGGTTGGTTCATATTAAAGCTTTGCCTCCTTCAGGATATTTCGTGTTATGAATACTTCCTGGTCTTGCAGCTCAACCTGAGGGGTTCTGATGTGTCAGAAATGCAGGTAAGCAGGCAAGCCTAAGTGAAATTATATCAGTTCTTGAGATCGAGGCCAGGGTTATGTGACTGATTGTCATTTAAATTAATAAAAATTTAACTATCAATCTGCAATATCCTTCAAGCCCAGAGGCAAAAGCAAAGTTTTAAGTTCAGAAGAAATTAGAGAGTTTCGTAATCGTTTGAGCAAAATCACTGACACTGTACTTCATGTGAACAAGGATATTATATTAATATATTATTATTATGCCACTTGAAATACGGATATTTGCTGGCAGACAGGTTACAAAACCGTCAGATTGTATATAAGCATTTTGTGACTTCTTAGGAAATGCTAACTTCTTTCATTTCAATTCCTTTTTTTGTTGTTTTTAGTTGGAGTCTTTCTCCATTGCTCAGGCTGGAGGGCAGTGGCAGGCTCATAGCCAACCCAGCGTAGACCTGCCACCTCAGCCTTCCAAGTAGCTGGGACTACAGGTGCGTGCTTCCACGCCTGGCTAATTTTTTTGATTTATTGTAGAGACAAGGTCACGCCAAGGTGCCTGAGCTGGTCTCAAACCCGCGGGCTCAGGCAATCCACTCGCCTGGGTCTCCCAAAGTGCTAGGATTACAGGCTGAGCCACCGAACCCGGCTTCATTCCAATTCTTAATATTTGTTTTCCATAAATGGGTTCCATTCAGTTGAAATTAATGTGAATGTCATTAGAAATACTCAAGAACTCAGTTTTAAAATTTTTAGAAAAATCCAGTGTCTCAGATCAACACACTGTAATAAATGGTCAGCATTTATTCTAATCTAAAAGAAAAAGTACAAGCCAGGCTCGGTGACTCAGCCTGTAATCCCGTGCCTTGGGAGGCTGAGGTGAGTGGATTGCCTGAGCCCGCAGGTTCGAGACCCGCCTGGACAGGCGAGACCTCATCTCTACAATAAATCAAAAATTTAGCCGGGTGTGGTAGTGCGCACCTGTAGTTCCAGCTATTCGGAAGGCTGAGGCGGAAGGATCGCCAGAGCCCAGCAGGTAGAGGCTGCGGTGGCCGGGAGCACCCACTGCACTCCAGTCTGAGCGACAGAGTGAGACTCCAACTAAAAAAAACAACAAAAAAACATAATTTGTTATCATCGTATATATGATATATACATAGTTTTGAAAAATGCAATAGCATAATTCAAATATTTACTTCTAATTAACAGTTTTTTCAAAAATATTCAGAGGAAATCAAGAAATATATTCTGGGCTGGGTGCAGTAGTAGCTCACACATCTAACCCCAGAACTTAGGGAGGTCAGGGTGGAAGGATTGCTTGAGCCCAGGAGTTCAAGACTAGCCTGGGCCACATAGCAAGATCTCGACTCTACAAAAAATAAAAAAAATTAGCCAGGTGTGGTGGCACATACCAGCTACTTGGAAGGCTGAGGTAGAAGGATGGCCTGAACCCAGGATGTCGAGTCTGCGTTGAGCCATTCCGGCCTGGGTAACAGAGTGAGACCTTGACTAAAAAAAAATTTTTTTTAATGTTCTAAGCAAAATTACACATTGTTGAACCCACAAAACAAGGAGAATATAAAAATGTGTAGGAAGGAGAAAAAGTACTTTTTATATATAGGGTAACAAAAAAATACATACATATTCACTCAAAAGATGATGTTAATCAAATGAATGCTGGCATTACCATGCAACAGGCAGGACAGTAGAACTGGCCAGTGCAGCCATCTGCCAAATGTGACTTGTATTCATCTTTTGTTATCAGTATATATTGAGTATTATCATTTTAATACAGTTTTTTCCTTTCTTAAAATGTGTATACTTTTTTTGGCACTCTCTGTTATATGCTGACTGCTTTCTTTAAGGATTGCACATATTGCAGCAGTAAAAAGAAATTACAGTATTCAATAAATGTTTAGAAAGTTAAGATGACATAAAAGTTAAAGTTTTTGAATTTTGAAATTCCTCTTCACTGTAAAGAGAAATAGAAAACTAAAATGATAACAGCAACAATAATGATTGCATAATGTTTACAAAGACTTTGGAATTTTCAATACTCTTGTGTCTCTGCTTGAGGCACATAAAATTAAAATGATATAGTCACAATTTGTTTCTTGACTGTTTTATATTCAGTAATTTTTAATGAAGCGACTAAATTAGGCATAACTTAGTACAGCTTTAATGTAGTTATGATGAATATATTTTACTTGATTAAAAATGATAAAACCAGAGAGCCTTAAATATTATCTTAAAAGATTAACTACTGTGTCAATTACAAATCTAGGAGAAAGGTATTTATAAGGGAATAACTATTCCGAACAGTAACTTCCTTTTGTTCATTTCATTTAATTAATGACTCAATCAACTTTCACACTTAATACTAAAATTTTCCTAAATTACACATTGTCTTGCAAAGGGAAAGGCATACAGCAGGGCTACGTCAATTTGACACTGGTGAAAATTCAGCAAGAAATCCATTTTTTATTTAATCAGGGGGATAAAACTACTTGGTGGTGTAGAGTGATCTAATTAACTAAATAATTGCCAATTCTACATTGTATTTTGTGTTACATGACATAATGTGAATACATACCAGTAAAAAGCAAATTATTTGGATACCTAAATCATAGGGCCTGCTCTGCCAACAGGTATGCTAATGAGTAGATATCTTCAAGCCTTAAGACTAAGTAAAGGAGGCAAATTTTTTCACTTCCCAGGTTTTATAGGATGATCAAAATAGTTAAGAAGTTCCCCACAATAAGGATGAAAGTAGATGCAAATATCTTTGGGTAGCAACTAAAATGAACAATTTCTTCCTTCTAAATCCCCACACCCTCTAAAGAGCACCATACAGTCACACCTTCTAGCCTCAGCCCTGGCTTTGCACCACTAATGCGCTCACAGGGCCAATGTGAGCTATTATCCTTCAATCCTGTAACCCATCGCCAGGAAATTCTCCAATACTAATAAAAATAAATTTCTTTAACAAAAGCACACACACACACACTCACATACAAAAGCTGGGTGCTTTTTTTTTTTTTAAGATTGGGTGCAAGGAGCATCTGAACGATGTCTTTAAAGCAAGCTACTTGCACACTTGCATGGGACTGCGTTGCAGTCGTGCTAAAAGTGACGGGAGTGGGTCTGCATTATTCCTCGGCTAAAACCAAAGCGACCTGCCCCACGGACACCCCCGGCAGAGGTGCCGATGCTCCGGAAAAGTACCCCGCCAAGCTCTGCCAGCCATGCAAAACTAACTCTGCCGGACCCGACCGCGGAACCCGGGGAGCCGCGCGCGTCTCCCGCCTCCGAAGAACCGACGGGTGTCCCCTCCTCCGCTGGAGTCGGAAGTGAACATCACCTCGGGCCCGCCCGACTCTCCCGGCCGGCGGTTCTCCTCCTCGGCCCAGTTCGGACCGTCTCTCGCTCCCCGCCGCCTTCGACTCGCTCGTCCCAGCCCCCGCCCCCCGCCCGCCTCCAATCGCGTCCCCTCCCCGCGGGCCCAGCCTCCCGGCGCCCTGCCGGGTGCTGATTGGCCGAGGCGCTGACAGGAGGCGGGGCCTGGAAGTCCCGGCCAAACCCGCCCTCGCGTATAAGCCCCTTCTCGGCGCTCTCTCCCCATCTCTCCTCTCTCTTTCTCTCTCGCTGCTCCCTTCCTCCCTGTAACTGAACAGTGAAAATTCACATTGTGGATCCGCTCACAGGCACAGATGTCATGTGAAAACGCACATGCTCTGCCATCCACACCGCCTTTCTTTCTTTCCTTTCTGTTTCCTTTCCCCCCCCTTGCTCCTTCTCCCTCTTCTTTGTAACTAACAAAACCACCACCAACTCCTCCTCCGGCTGCTGCCCTTCCTCCTCCTCCTCCTCCTCCTCCTCCTCCTCAGTCCAAGTGATCACAAAAGAAATCTTCTGAGCCGGAGGCGGTGGCATTTTTAAAAAGCAAGCACATTGGAGAGAAAGGAAAAAGAAAAACAAAAGCAAAACAAAACCCAGGTCCAGCCAGCCAGAACGTTTTTTGTTTTTGTTTTTTTTTCCACCCTTTCTGAAAACAAACAAACAAACAAACAAACCACCATCAAAACAGTCATCACCAACATCCAAACTGTTCACATAGCGGCGGCGGCGACACACGTCACCCTGCGGCCACGGCGTCCGCCTAAAGGGATGATTTTCTCGGCAGAGCAGCTCTTCGCCGACCACCTTCTTCACTCGTGCTGAGCGGGATTTTTGGGGTCTCCGGGATTCGGGCTGGGAGCAGCTTCATGACTACGCGGAGCAGGGGAGCGGCCACACCATGCGAGGTAAGCGAGCCCGCGGGCGCCGAGGCTCCCGGAGTCCGGCCAACTCCGGCCAGACGGGGCGATGGGGGAGGGGAGAGCCCCCGGCCGGAGGGAGAGGCGGCAGGCGAGGCGCAGTTCCGCGAGTTCGCGCCCGCAGGTGGGGACGCAAACGGACGGGGCGCAGAAAGTTGTGGGAAGGCGTTGATGCCTCTCGGGAGTTCCGGAGGGACGCGGGAGGGCGCTTTTTGGAGCGGGGAGAGAGGCTGGGGGGTTCCTACCAGTCCTTGAGTTGCACGGAAGATCTTCTGCGCGCCGCTCTCGGGTGCCGAAGCGACGCGGGATGGAGAAGGAGCCGGGAGAGCGCTGCCTCTGGGCAGAAGCCGCTGGAAGCGCCCCGTGCGCAGTGGTCGCGGCCGGGGTTGGGCGCGCGGGGCGCACCGGCGGGCGGGCGGCGGGGCAGACACGCGCTGGCACACACTCGCCGGGGTTCCAGGCCTACCGGCGTCCTGGGCTGCAGGCACGTCCCTCCACAGGAGTGGGAGGCAGAGGGGCAGTGTTGCGGGGCTGGACGCGACCGCGGGGACAGTCCCCTGCGCGCGCCTCGGCGCCGGCGTTGCTCCCTGGCCAGGTCCTCGTGCCCAAGCCCGCGCCGTCCTGGGACGAGCTCGACCCCGAAAAAGTTGTACTGAGAAAGTTGAGGAGGCGGGGGGCGGGAGGGGCAGGCTACTTGCAGCGGGGGAGCCATTGGCTCCTGCTCTTTGGTCAGATAAAGGGCCGTCGTGGAAGGAGGTGCCGGGTGCGCCCTCCGGCCAGGATCGTCGCCGCGGGCAGTGACGACCTCGGGACCCGGGGCGAACTGGCGTTGGCGGGAATGCGGACCGCGGACTTGAGCGTTACACCTGTTCTGGCTGCACTCTGGGCCGCCCGAGTGGGTGGCCAGTGGGCTTTGGGGAGTCATTTCGACTCTTCTCCTGCCGTGACGGCGACTTGTAGGTTTCCTGCGTGCTGTGTCCGGCCACAACTTTACTCTTTTTACTGAAGAGCCAGGCGGGTGTCTGCCTCACGTGAGGACCTGTGCATGCCTCTTGGCTCCCCCGCCCCCCTCCCGTCCCCCAGTCTCTCTTCCTGGCCACCCCGAGGTTCCTTGAGGCCTCCTCTCTACCCGTCACACGTTCCCCCGGCTTCGGACAACAAAAAGTTGGAGACGTCCAGCTCCGGGCGTTCCTGCATCCCGCACTCCGGGAGAGGCGGTCGAGGCAGGAAGCACTGGCGAGAGTGGGGATGCAATCACTCGTCTCTTTGCCCCTAGCTGTGGTTCCTCTCCCACCTACTCCCCCATACCTCTAGAGGAGCACCTTAGGGGGCAGAGGGCCTCACCCCCACCCCTGCCTGCAGACAGTGATCCCTGAGCCCGGACTCAAGGGCAGAGACTGGGGTTAGCCGACTGGACACTGGGATGTGGCAGGAAAGGAGAAGGAACGGAGAAGGGCTGTCGGAGGACTTAGGGGGTGTGGGTGGGGGGGAGGGTGCGGTGGAGAGGAGGTGAGTGACTGTAGATAAGAAACAAGGACGTCCTGGGGGGACCATCTTGATGGACCCGCGCACTGGGAGTGGGGCGTCGTGTGTGCGCGCCGCCTCCAGCTGATTGTTCGGGTTTCGGCTTGGTTACATGCTCCGCTGTTCAGATTATTTCAAGAAACTACACTTGGGCAATTGGCGAATATAAAGCCTTTACTTAGTAAGAGATTCCCCGTTTTTTTTCTTTTCTACCCTATCTCTCCACCCCATCCGCTCTCCTTTCGGTTTCCCCTGCCCCGTCCAGAGCTACCAATCCGTCCTTTCTCTTCTCTGCTCCCCACTTTCCCCCTTATGGCTGGGTTCATACTTTCCAAAAAAGTCCTAAACTTCTAGCCATCTCAGAGCGGAACCGGCACTAGGACCTAGAGCATAAAAGCTCACTCTCCTTACGTTTTAGAATGGAGAATGGCGCAGGGCGGGAGTGAGTTGTCGCTTGAGCGCGCCGTTCCTGAAGAAGCAATTTGTAGATGACTGTCCAGGTTTGCCGTGGCGGTCGATTCTGGGACTCCGGGAGCTCGAAGGATTGAAAGCTAGGCGCTGGTCCTCATGCTCACCTTGAGAAAACCAGTTTAAGCCCACATCCCCGCGCCAGAGGGCGGCAACCTCCCCACAAGGCCAAGGACCACGTCTTCTGGCTAGAGGCAGCTTTCAGGTGGCCTTGGGTGGGAGGTGGCGGGCGAAGAGGCCGCAGTCGGGTCTCCCTGGAGCCCTTCCTGGCTCTCCTGTCCTGACCCCTGGTGTCTCTCCTTACCGCCGCCTCGCACTTACTGCGGACAGTACCCTCCTGCATTACCAGAGGTTGTTCATTAAGGACGGGAGTGAGAAAAGATCCAGGCTACTCAGACGTCTTGTGGGAGTTGGGGTTGAACTTGAGTGTGAACTTGAGAAGTGAAAGCGGGAAACGAATCAGCTTTCGCTTGTGCAGAGCTGCTAAGCAGCCTATGTTGAAAGAAGGGCGGTTTTTAAACTGGGCTTTACAGTGGGCCCACTGCGTGTCTCTTTCTCTCTCTCTCTCTCTCTGTCTCTCTCTCTCTCTCTCTCCCTCTCTCTCTCTGCCTCTCTCACTCCCTTTCTCCCTCCCTCCGTCCGTCCCTCTCTTTCTCTCACACACACACACACTACACACCACACACACACACACACACACACACACACACACACACACAATCTCATTCCCAGGTGGTCCCAGTCAGCGCCTGAGCTCCCCAGTTTGCAGCTGGCAACTGTCCTGGGTCAGGGCACTGTGCGTTGCGACGCAAACGGGGTCTGGGATTGAGTGCTCTCCCTCCGGGCCAATCCAGCAAACCTGTCCCCGCCCCCGCCTAGGGCATTTAAGAGACTTTATCCCCAGGGTAGCTCCGGGGTAAGAAAGGGGTTAAGAGGCTCTGCTCTTCGAGGTCCGAGTCCAGCCCCACAACTAAACTGAGTCCGGACACAGCTCGGTGGATTACCCTGACCTGGGGCGGAGGAGGTTGCCTTTGGTGGCGCAGAAAGCATTTCACCCTTTGTCTGCGAGAGGGTACCACAGGAGTTCTAGAGAGGCTTCTTCGTGGATTGCATGTTGAAAGGAGTAACTTCTGAGGGCGGAGGGGAGGAGTTTTAATTGGGTCCATCAATAGGTGAGAAAGGAGTGAGCCGAGGTGTGGGTTTCAGGGCTCCCTTCTGAAAGATCTGTCAGCTGTTCATAACACTGGGGCACCGAAATGGTCTGATTTTTCAGTCTTGCCTCCGCGGAAAACCCTGCTTCCAAAAACAGGAGCACAGATGTGGTGGCAATCAATAGGTGATTGTCGCTAGGGCGGATTAGAAATCTGGTTTTATGCTTGCTATAAACAAGGATGAGGCTTGGCTTTTCTAAAGTCCGGTTTTCATCTATTATTTGCAGGTAACTAACTGCAAATAATAATTTTTACTAACTGCTAAACTTTCGAAAAGAGGAAGCTTGCTCAGAGGTATGGCAACCCTTAGAAGTATGGAGCTCTGAATGTACTGCTGGCAGGGCCTTTAGATTTTCTAGACAAGTTCTCACTCTTCATTTCCTCCACAGGTTCCAATTAAATATTTCTAACCAACATTCCACTTCCCATAATTAAAAAATAAACAAACCATTGCTGGAAGGACAGCTCTGTCAGTAGTCCATTAATAATTGCTCATTAAGTAATCATCAGTAAGCTGTCTTTATTCCAAGAAAAGTAATCATTCAAACCGTTTAAATAAAAATCCTAAAGCTATTGTTCGAGTATTGTTGAAAAACATGTAGCCAAAAAAGTATCCTGGCCCATGGTTACATCTAGTGACTCTCTCCTTCATGGGTGAATTTGTAACAAGTACCTATTTGTGGCACAGGAGTGCTTGACATACTGGGTTTCTGAGATAGGCATTAGTACCACCAAGGCTTTTACTTTTCTGTATTTTTGGATACTCAGGAATTGGAAGACCATGACGGGAATGTAAAAGAAGAAATTTTAAGCACCAGGCTTAATAAACATGAGGGATACAAGATTTAAACTCCTTTGTTTTCATTTTTTTAAAACATAGAAGTTCTTGGATTTTCTGTCAACAACAATATAGTTTTTACTCATTAGAAAACCCTTAAAAAGTGGATTTTTGCATCATTATTAAAGTGGTTTTATGTGATAGTTTAAATATAAATAACATTACTTTATATACTCTTAACCAAATACAAGTGTTAACATTTACTTATTGTGGTAACAATTTAGTAAATACTAAACTATTAATAGCCTTGAAAACAACTATTCAGGTGCGCACAGCATTTGCATAGATTATATTTTAAATTTAATTGTTTCCAAGTCAGGAAACCTAATTTTAATAGCAACAAATATTTTATAGCACAAAAAAATATAAAGTTTCAGCGTTGGTCTTCATGAAAATGACATTTGAACCTTGTTGATAATGCTTATCTTTTTCCTAAAGGTAGCATATACAGAATTGTAACCGGGATTTTAAAATTATTTAAATGATAAAATGATAAAGGAAATTTTTCTACACAAAAAGACAAGTAAGTCATTTTTTTCAGCTATGACTTCACATTTTATAAACCCATATTCACCTTTTAGGATATAAGATGGCTTCTATTGTTTTTATACCTTTCATTACAATAGTTTTAGGAAATAAATGTGTAAATCACAGCACATTCACTAGATTTTTTTCACTGCAATAAATAATATACTTCCATCTGAAGTACATATTATAGCATTCAACTAATAAAGAATACTATTATTCTAGTAAATTATGAAGTTAAAAATTATGTATACGTGGGTCTGCTGGCATTCTATAAATTTACAAGTAAAGTGAGGCTTAAAATTGTGAACAGTAACATCAGTGGCACTGTGCTTGGCAAAATCTAAGCCTTATAGGTAAACATACTAGGAAATAAGAGAATGAATGCCAAAGTGAAGACTGTCAAATTCTGGCCAGATTGAAACTAATCAAAGTTCATGAGCATATATGTTGTGACTGTAAAAGTTATTAGTGATTAAGGTGATTTAAAATGTTTATCCTTTTAATAATATGAAGAGAACTTCTTAAGACTAAACCATTTCCATATTTATTCCACAAAGACAAGAAGAAAGGTATTGGCATTAATTTAATTAACATTGACAAAACATTTTATTGTGATGTTAAGATATACAGAAAAGTAAATGTTAAAAATGAAAATTGTGCTTAATAAATAGTGTAGATTTTTTATTCTAGGTGTAGTTCTGCTGTTCCATCTATTCTTATCTAAAGGATAGAAATTAAGTGGACTAATGAAATAAATCTTTTGTGATGTAATGAATGATGACCTTTGATAAAATAGGCACTCTACACAAAAAGTATTATTCCTGTAATTTTGTAATCATCTTCCAATTACAGCTTTTTGCAAATATTTATCTTACTTTGAATAGAATCTCTGACTTAACAGAATCCTTAGCAGATAATAGCAGTCTTTGGAGGCGTCTGTTGATACACACTGATACGCAATATGTATATGTATGTGCCTATAACCACCCACTCAGACAAGAAGAATGAATATTTGAGAGAGAAAATCATTCTTATCTTTGCTTTCACAATCCAGACTTCCAAACTCAAGCATATTTAGAGAAGTAGAAGCAACTTTCTAGAGCATTCAAAAGGAAGATATGAATACACGTGGTACCAGTCGCATAAAAAAGAAACTGTTAATAGCATCTATTTATAAATAATCTACACAAAACTCCATTATACTACCTAATGATAATTAGAGGGAAAGAGAATCAAAGAATTCAGGACTGCCAAATAAATAAAATATTCCCTCTCAAATTAAGCAACAAATTCATAGATAACAAGGCTTATGCCATGAATTTGAAGGATGTCTCCTTTGTAGCACAAGACAAAGGGAGCACAGAGGAATAAATATTGATTGAACTAATCATCTGATGAATAGAAATGAGATTTACCAGTGCACCAATATAATAGGCTATGTTAACTAGTTCTTTCATAGCGCATATGCTGCCCTTTCAACCCCTGACCCCATCCATTCAATTCTTAATGAGGGAAACCACAGGTGTTATAACGGCATTTATAGTGAATCAAGCTACATATAATAGCCATGTGGTTAACTAATGGATTGAGGATGGATTCTTATGAAAGGAAATATTGTGATCATAGTGTCACAAAATTATTGTGTATTTCAAACTCCTTAGAATTGTGGACTGCTCAGGTAACCTTTAAAATATATCTATGTGGTCATTAATATTTCAAGTTCCAGATTTGGTGGCTCTGTAATAAGTGCAACTTTAATAGTGCTTATCTGAGGAGCTAAGAATATTATTCAGTATATAGTCTACCCCCATTGTTGTACATCTTGCATAGTAAGCACTTAGAACATTTAAAAACAACACTTAGAAGGTATAATATTTAGTACATAATATAGCATGTATTCTTCTTGGTTAGTGGTTATTTTATAAATATTGGAAATATTTAGATTATAGTTTTAACAATAGATTAGAACTTTATAATAATAATGAGATTATACATTTTGTTTTAAAATCAAATTAGAATGTTCTTGACACAGGCATGTTCTTACAAAAGCCAAAATGAGCATGTCATTTTTGGCGAAATGTGAAGCTAAAAACTTATTCAAGAATATGCTCTTATAAAAGAGCAAAAGCAATTTTCTTTGACTTAAGCATGTTCACCTCTACATAGTAAATATTTTATTAACTGGCTGGATATGCTGACTTTGCAAATTACTTTACTAGAATGAGTATTCATTTATGTCATTTTTTGTATGATTAGTTATTATATCATGTGGACCTGGGTAATATTTCTTTAATTTAGAGGAACCACTAACACCAGCAAAGAAATAGCAAATGAATCCGATTGTTTACTAAATTATGCTTTTGTTACTAGTCTATTTATATTACTTTGTTCTCAGTAAACCAAATAATGCTTAAAGAAAACTGTTATATAAATTTTTATCTCATAGTAAAGCTTTTCTCAACAAATATGTCAATAAGTTGATTTTAAATTACATATTTTTAAAATTCTAATTCAATTGTCTAATACAGCACTTTTCTTTTAAAGAGACATCTTTAACTGAATTTCATTAGATTATGTTCATTAATCATGTAACAACAGCAGATATACAATATTTTAATATTGAATTAGAAGTACAGACAGTACTCTAAATTTAGACACAGAATTATCTTTAAAAAAGGGAACCTTAAAAGCTTTTAAAAGGAAAAAAAGTCCTTGGCATTTATAACCAGAACTTGGCATGAAATAAATTAGCATTATTCGCTGCAAAATAAAGTGGAGGCATATTTTATTTTAATTTTCTAACCAGCTTTGTTTTGTTTTTAATATTTTCAAACACAACTGTCTCTTCTTGGAAACCAACAAAATTTGATTCTCTTTATTCTGAAAACTTTGTCAAACTCATTGATCAACTCATTTTTAGGAGCCCAAATTAAGATATACTCTGAAGTATGAGAATGAGGTCATCTTCCCCAAAATATTTCAGTTTTAATTTTTAAAGGGATACGCTCAAATATTTCATCTTTTACAGCCAGATAGAAATGTATGTACTTCACATATTTATTTACTCAAAATTTATTGCACACTCACCCAAAGTACGGTACACGGACGATGCTCAGGTTGATAAAGTACAGTCAACTGGTGCAGTAAAGCTATGATCAAAGCGAGCGCAGAACAGAAGATAGCAAGGACACAATCAGAAAGTCAGAGTAGCTCTCACAGGGGAAGTAATGTTTGATATGGCCTCTAAAGATGAGTGGAAGTCCCCCTTTCGGTGAATTTGTTCATCATAAATGAGGTCTATTAAATTACTGTTAGTTGTACTTCCCAGTTGCCTTATATAGTTGGTACTATTTGAAATCGAGTTTATGGTAGAACTATCTCAAAAAGAACATAACCTGATGTAGCACAAGTACTTGTATTGTTCTCAAAACTTTTACTAGTAAATTTATTCTCAAGTAACAATTTAAAAGAAAACTCTAAGGTAATCCTTAAAATCACAAAAAGAAAGTCAACAAATGTCATTGTGAGGAAGAGAGCATAATAAACTTGTTTTTTTTAAAAAAGCATTGTGAAGGAAAAAAACATCAAAACACTTTACAATATCTTTATGCATTTGTTTTTATAAGGAATTTCTCGTTTTGTTAATATAAGGAAATGGCTGCTATATATTGGGTTTTATTTTCTTTAATGTTTAAGTTATTATCTGGAAGTAGTGATATCTACTCTAGAGAGCATCTTAGATTACTAGATATCAAGGAGAATAAAATCCACTGAAGTAATAGAGTATGTAGGCTGTATCTGAAGCCCAACAGTGATAGTCTTCAAACTCATTCATTCCAGAACTTGGATCTAATACTATACACTGAAAATCAAGTTATAAAATCAACACAGCATGGTCTTGCTGACTTTTTTAGCTATTCTCTTTCTCAAGCATTTTTAAGAAAGGAAAACTCTGAAGACTTTTAGTAATAAAAACTGAGTGTGAGAGGCAAATATTTGCCAGTCCATCCCAGCACTATCATTGAGTAAATTGCTGATCAGGCTGAAAAAAGTGTTCACTACAGCTCCCGGTTAAGGCTTCTCATTTTGAAATGATAATTTGTCGTTTTGGTCTTATACATTATTTCTTGTGAGCTTAGTTAACGTGGGTCTCATACCAATGTCTAATCCCTTCTGAAACACCGGCAAGATCAAACTCTGAGACTACAAAGCTGAAAAACAGACTCTGGGCTGGGAAGAATTCACATAAATAAATGCCACCATTTAAAATTGCAAGCAACCAAATTGTCACTCTTGGCCACAACTGTCTGCGTTAACATGAACCCCATCTTCAAATTTCTACATAGTGAGCAAGGCCACAGAGTCATACTTTTTCAATTCTAAAAAGCAGATAATTTTTTAAAATGCTGATTATTGGCTAGAAGTTTTTAGACTAAGGAATTGTACTCTTATTTTATATCACCATTCTGATAATATAATGGCTCACGTATTTTTTGCACCTGGAAGAATTTAAGAAGTGAATGAATGACCTCATTTATTGAGGCTTTTATAAAAAAGTGAAAGGTTAGAAGACCACTTTAACTTTTACTAGCATTTATTAAACAGTTACTTAATAAGACAATTTTCTGGACACGTCCTCCCTGACCCCTTATTGTAGCTACTCTCTGATACTCCTATGTTATATGACACACACAACCACTTTACGTTATGTCTGGGCCAGTGTACTACTCTGGGTGATAAATGTAGACTAAACCTTTGGAGAATAGTGGTTTTACATATAACTTGACGTGTTATCCGTAATGTGAGTCTAGGTTTTTCTCTAGTTTTTATGGAAATACGCATAGTCTTAGCAAACACTAAACCACTATTTTTATCTTTTCATTAGAGACTATTTAAAGACTGTCTTATTAAGCAGAATCAGAATGTGTTGTTGCCTGTAATTAACTGTGAGAACATGAAATTCAGACAGTCGTACTGTTTTTATTTGCCTAAATAGTGTAATGGAAATAAGTGAAACTAGTTATTTGACAAACTACATTTCAAATGTTTCATTTCACCTGATCAAGGCATGGATCACAAAAGTGTTTCTTATGGGTTTTGTAATTCTGCATTAGCGTGAAAATCTGTATTCTGTTTCTCAAGTAAAATTTTTATTATATAGCTTGAGCCAAAATAAACACTTAAATTATATTTTACCCTATGGCAGTTGTTGGCTTCTATATTCCAGAATCAAACACTAACACAGAAATTTAAAGAATTTAGATGTGTTGAGTTTCTAATGAATAATTGGCTATAATTGTCATTGTCAGGTCAAATAATAAAATTATTACACAGAACATTTCCTGTTAACTTGTGCATAAGTTGTGCCTGGCACATGCAAAGGAATTAAAGACTTTTAAAGAAAGGAGAAGAAACCTTGTTCCAAATTTCCACAGTTGTTGAATATGAGCAAATGCCACACAGTCTGGTAGAATAGATGAACATTTGTTCAGGAAAAACACATCGTATCGTTAAGGTACAGTGTTTCTTGGCAATAATTTGTTTTTTATAAAAATAAAATATTTTAAATAAATTATTTAGAATTTTTAGAATCCCAACCTATTAATCTGTTTGCTCTAAAAAATAAGTTTACGACAAACTTTATCATTATCCTGTTTTTCTTTTAAATGCTGACTAGGTTTAATTCTAAGCACCTTTGTCTTTGCATATACATTTTCATTCTTGTGATAACAAAAAATGTTAAATACCAAAGGAACAGGGCTTTTGGAGTAAAGCTTTCCAAGGACAGCTCAAAAATGTCAATAATAAGAGTAATAAGGAAACACTAATACCCTCTCTCCTGTGTTTTTGCTTTGTTTTGTTTACTGATATTACTAATGATCAGTTCTGGCTGCCACCCATGTCAGAAAAAGTTAAAATGTATATGATTGGTTTTAGAAAATGTGCTTTTGTAATAAAATACATTGATTCTGGATTTCTTCCCACCAAAATTTTGTATCCTCATTTTCATCAATGAGTTTTGAAAAGGTCATCTAATATGGTTGATTTGAGTGTTCATTTAGAGGCAAAGATAGCCCTTTTTCCTAAAACAATGCTTTAAAAGTATGTGACAAAGTTGTAGGTGATACTTCCAATAGTAAATCAGGTAAATGTGATTCAACAAATCTTGATTACTGAGCAGTTAGTGTCTAAGAAGCTATGCCCTTCAAGATAACAGTTTCAAACACAACAAACTGCTTTTCTTATAAAAGTCCTAAAGAATTCCTTAGATAGTATTTATTTCATTTGAATTTCTCAAATGTCCAGTGTTATGTCCCTTTTTCTTAAATGAGAAAAATTTATGACTTGCCCCTAATCATTTGTTAAAAGCAGTTGATATCAGGATTTGATTGGAAACAAAAGCTCTGTCTCCAAGTCCAGTTAGTTATATTTTCATTAATCAATGCTGTCTTTCCTAGACCATACTATTTTCGCCACCTCTGTACCCATGGTAGATATCTCTAATCAATCATGGCATTAATACTTGCTAAGACCAGATGCAACCTCCACCACCATTTGGCCAATATTGCCCTTAAGAGAAAACCTTTGCCTAAAACTCTCATCAGTGCTTTGACCATATATGGAAAAGAGAATAATATAGTACAACTATTTATTCAGTCATAAGATCGCCTTAAAAAAACTATAGCTCTCCACAGTTTTCAATCTCCAAATAATGATAATGGCATGTACCAATCTCAGCAAAAATCAAAATATGTATTATGGAAAAATCTGCAGATTCTCAATTGGAACTGTCAGTCAAAATAATAACAAATTCAAAGTATAAGTGATAAATTATTTTCTTAACATAATTATTCCCTCAACAGTCCAAAAAAGTTACGTATATAAACAAATATATCTTTTTATATAAATTTCAAACGTTTGATAAAATTGCATATTTATAGATATTTTTTCCCTAAGAATCTGCATCCATTTTAAGGAAGCAATTTTAGGAGAAGTAGCTATAGTGACTTTTGACAATAAAATAAAAAAATTCTTCTTCATTCAATAACCAACCTGTAGTTTTCGCTTGTGATATGAATGCACTCATTCGCCCTCAGCTTGTCAATTCTCTCTTCCGGTTTTTGTGTCCATCAAGAGGTGGGTTATCTATCTTTGACCATAAGCATTTCAAGGAAAAAAACATGTTGAATAACCAACCTAGCATACCACCATTTATCCACCTGAGTTTAATTAATTTTGCCTGATTGGGATTGAAACTCTCATCAACACGCTATTTATATCAAAGGCCTATTATCATCCTTCTATGTTTTGTACAAGCATAAGATATTTTCTTAAGGAAAGAACCTTGACAACATTAAGAAGGTGCCATGTCTAATTGTGCCCAGCAATATAAAGAAAAAACCAATTAAATTTGACATTAATTCTAAAGAAATGCAGAGCTCTGCTTCTCCTTAACAATGTTGCCGTTTAATTTGTTTTGCGTTTTGGCTGAAACATAATATTCTTTACATCAAGCTATCATTTATACGGCTAATTTTTATGCTTTCAAATTTAAGTTCATTTGCATTTCTTTAAAACCAAAATGATTTGTTCACTGTTATTTATTTTTCAGGCCTCTTCAGTGTAAACCGTACTGTACAAAACATAGCTTGAAACACTGACTCTACCCTGTTGTTTATTTTCCAGGACTCCAATTAATCAATCACTTTATAGAATAGTCCTGACACCCACAACTCCACTAAATTTGACCACAGATACGATTATGAAGAAAATAAACTGTGTTGGAGTGTCTTCATTTCATATTTTGCATGTACGGTGTTTAATAATATCAGGTTGGAAAATACTGTAAATTTATCTCAGGTGATGCTCTTTGTTTTACTGCATGTAAAATGCCTTCTTTGCTTGCTCTGTTTTAGAAACAGTGGTATGTTTCTTCTTACTCATTAACTCTGTCATTCTTTGTGCTACAGCTGCTCTTAAGGAAAATTCTGAAAACACTTAAGAAAGCAACTATGCAAACCTGAGAGGAGACGATAGATGCAGTCTTCTCTCTTTACAAATGTAATAGCAAGTTAAAATTTGTAATAATATCTTGTCTGCATTTTGTGCTCTATATATAGTTCTTAATGAACTGATGTAGCAACCTTCTTTGTGACACACCCAGCAATGGTGTGAGATAAGCAGGACAGGTATGCATAGGAATGTGTCCAGAATAACCAAGCCAAAGGAACTCCCCCTCAAAATAAATAGAGTGGTTCTTAAACAGTTTAAAATGCAATTTCTACACTTCAAAAAAATAGCCACAAGTCAAAAGTAAAAATATATGGTTTACAAACGGAGGAAATACAAATGGCAAATCAATCTTCTTAAAAAAAAAAAAAAAAAGTTCAATCTCACTTGTTAAAGAAATGAAACAATGTGAGTGACATCTTCACCTGTCAAATTATAGCAGTTGTGAAGAATTGAACACCCTCATATTCTGTAGTGGAAATTTATAGTGGTACAATCTTTTAACCTAAACCCTTAAAAATATCGTACTCTTTGGCTCAGTAGTTCAACTTCTGAAAATTGTTCCAAAGAAAATAAAGTACTAGCAAGACTTTATACCTAAGTACTTGTGCTAAAGATATATTGCACCCTCACTGTGATGTTTCAGTAATTTAAGGAAACCTTTGTCGTAACGCTGTTTATGATACACTTTCATGTAGTGTGTATTCACTGTGTCTATCATTACGTATTCACAATGTATTCAATATACTTCACTAAGTATTAAGTGTCTAGATATCTCTGACAATGTATTTTAAGTAGTGGGGATAACGTGGTAAGCAAAAAAGACATTGTCCTTGATCTCACCAAACCTAAAGACCAATAAAAAATAAATAAAATGAAAATTTTTATTGTTATATAATTTAAATTATCTAAAATGCATAAAAGAGAAATTAAATAAAACACACCAAAAATGTTAAAAGTCACCTTTGGATATTAATATTTTAGTTCACTATTTTTTTCTTTATTTTTTTCCTGTACTTTCAATATTTCCCACACAGTCTCTGTAGATTCGTTTTAAGTGTCAAAATGAATGCTCAATTACTCAGGCATAATAGTAAGGTTGTGCTTTATCTATCAATCATTGTATTTTAGCTCATTTATTTGCCTGAGGTTATCTAGTATGATGATAAGGTTAAGGTTGAAAGTTTAATGGCTCATTGAGAAAATTAACTTATTTGATATTGGCACAACTCTTTCATTCATCACCAAACATTTATCAAGGCACTAGGCAGTATTCTAAGTATTGAACATACAAGAGTGAATAGAATTCAGTCCCATGCTCTAAAGAACTTAGAGGCTAGTCTGCTTGAGAAACATATGCTGTATATAATTCACAGTAGATACTGACAATAGCAAGAAGAAGAAGATGAGGGAACGAGAAGAAGGAAAGTTTTTTTTTTTTTTTTTAAACTTTATTCATCATTGAGAAAAGAAGCATTCTGCCTTATTAAGTTCTTTAAGAGTAGATTAATCCTATTGTCCTTTTGTCTCTAATGGCTCAACTTAATTTTGGAAACATGATTTCAAATGATAGAGGAAAGATCAGTATTCTCATATAAAGAAATTAGTCAGCTTGCCTTCATTTTTCCTCGACTAAGCTAGCTCATATTTATCCCCTGACAAAACTATGAGTCTTTACAATCCCCCGGGTTGTTAAAGAATATCAATGCAGACACACCAGGTCTCAAAATATAAGACTCTGGATGATGAACTGTTTCCCATTGATGGAGGTGTGGGGACATTTTAAATATACCTATGCTCTGAGGTAGATGAGGAATCTCAATTTGCCCTGACGACTGTTGGAAACTCGTTAGTATTTAATAGATCAGAATTCAATGTGATGTTCACTGTGTAGACTAAGATAGCCTTCATACATGAGTACTCACACTCCCAAAATACTGATTCAGAACAGGCAGTCATCTTGTGACCCAGTTGATAGGTGACAGTTTTTGGTTGTCACAACTGGGAAGGTACTACTGGCATCCTATAGGTAGAGGTCAGGAAGGCCACTAAACATCCTATACTGTACAGGACAGTTCTAAAGCAAAGAATTATCCTGCCCAAATGCCCATAGTGCTGAGGTTGAGAAACGCTACCATAGGAAACCCTATGAAGGGTTTCTGAATGGAATCACTTTATGACTCTCAGTTTTCTTAGGTATTCTCTGAGAAAGCTGCTGCTTTTTCTCTACCTCCCACTTCGCGATAACCTTACTTCCACTCCACAAAAGAAAGACTGAACTCTCACTCATTTCAAATCTTATTATGTGCACGGTTCCCATGGAAAAACTTCCATTGCACTAAACAAAGGGGCAATTCAAAATATTGATTTTGATGCTGAGAAAATGAACAATTTTAATAAATGAGCAAAATATCCTTTTGCAAGTCTGGTAGTTTCCATTTCTTTCCTTTGAACAAAATTGAAGGAAAATGTATTCAAATGGCCAGCTATAGATTATTAAAAATAGTGTTTTGATAATAGAATTCTATGTGATGTGAGGCATATATTTAAGGAGTTTTTAAAAATGAGTTTAATCACTACAGCAAAATAAGTTCCACTTTCCTCTACGTATTTATGTGAATACTTTTTTAACACTTATACTTCTAAAAAAAAATGAATAGAATTTATGAAAAACCTCATTACATTCTAGCAGTAAATAATAGTCAAACATAAGTACCAGAATTAAGTGGAAAAGAAAAAAATCCCTTCTAGGTAATTAGGAGATTACTCTCTTTCTAATATTTATTTTTGTTTAATACGTATGAAGTTTGCAATATAGCTGTGTGATTTTTACCAATTATATTCTAGTGATAATAATAAATCAATCTAAAAGAAATTTTAACTCAGAACCTGTGTTCACGAAGAAAAATGTTAAATTTAAATATACATACTTATTTTCATTGCAGAGAAGTATAACCTGATGACTAACAAAAAACTTTTAAACATGAGAATTTTGACATTAGAATGACATTGAGAAGTGAAGTGAGAAAAATAGATATTGAAAAATTTCTGTTAAAGAAGAGCTTGTTTATGCATTTTCCTTTTCAAATGCATGATATGGATATCAAAACATTTTGAGATGTAGATTTGATTGGTATATTTAAAGATCAATTCATCTGTTTTATTTTAATATATAAAATCTAAACTGCCTTGAAAATTACATCCTTTGCAGTGTTATTGTATATACTATATAGTCTGCTTTTACAGTAGTTGTGAGATGAAAGAGAGTGCCCTAGCACCTATGCTTCCTATTCCACAGTGGTCTGTCATGATTTTTCAGGTCTATATTAAACTGGCTACCTAATTGCTTAGGAATTGCATTAGTTGAGTACTTGGACAACAGCTATTTCAAATTCTGAGAAGAACCAAAAATGATAACCCACTTTTCATGAACTTTTCTTAGATGACCAGGCACAATCATATAGGAAAAGCCTTGGACAATAACAGCTGCTTATTTCACTTTCTAAAGTGCCAGTTTTCTGTAGAAGTTATGGATGACTACCAACCTCAGAATCAGCAACCATGAGATAGAAACATTGTCTTCCCCCCAAAAAAGACACTTTGATACATCCCACTAGAACAGGAATCTGCAAACTTTTTTTTTTTTTTTTGAGTCAGCCTCATTCCGTCACCCAGGCTAGAGTGCAGTGGCACACTCGCGGCCACCCCAGCGTTCACTTGCTAGGCTCCAGTGATCCTTTCCCCTCAGCCTTCCAAGTAACTGGAACTACAGGCGCGCACTACCATGCCCAGCTAATTTTTGATTTATTGCAGAGACAAGGTCTTGCCAAGTTGCCCAGGCTGGTCTTGAACCCACAGGCTTAGGCAACCCACTCACCTCCACCTCCCAAAGTGCTGGGATTGCAGGCTGAGCCATCGAACCCAGCCTGCAAACTTTTTCTGTAATGCCCCAAATAGTAAATAGTTTAGACTTGGTGTCCCATGTGGTCTCCGTCAGTCTGACATTGTAGCACACAATGTCAGAGTAGCATAAAAGTAGCCATAGTAAATTGCAAATGGAAGATCATGGCTATATTCCAATAAAACTTTATTTATAAAAACAGGTGACAGACTAGATTTGGGTGAGCAGCAGTTTGCTGATCTCAACACTTGACTGTCCTGAAGACAGGATACAATGTCATATTGAACTTAATATTCCTGTCACCTAGCACAAAACCTGAAACCCAGTAAGTGAATAAATGCGTTTAAGTATTCAAGCTTTAAGGAAACAATAGTATATCAAAAATGTGTTGAACTATAATGACTGATACTGACGAATAAAAGAATTGTAAACCTCACAGAAATTAGATATTAGCCACAGAGTCCTACTTCTAGAAGTACTAGGCAACTTGACCGCAGTTAATAATGTAAGGCTGTTATATTTAATTATTTCAATATAATATTGAATATAATTCAATATAATGATTTTAATATAATGTGGAATAATAATTTCAATATAATATTGAATAATAAGCAATTATTCCATGTAATAGTGGATACTTAATAAATATTCAAATATATTTTCTCCTATAATTGTCTTTAACATATTTTGAACCCCTTGAGATTAGACATCTTTGAATTCCCAACTTTATACTTAATAATAGGTAATTAAAGCTTCACATTAATTATGGAAAGGAAAATTTAAAATGGCTAATTAAAAAATCAACAAACACTTGGTAAATATGGTGTATCTAGTATGTAGTATGTATCTGTTTGGTATATCTAATATGTATCTCCTGTTGAAGGAGATCCAGTAAAGAAAAATTATGTATTCAACAAATAAATACCATTATAGCACTTATCATGTGTCATGCTTGGCTCTAATTCCTAACAGATATTTACTCGGTTAATCCTACAGCAAATCTGTGATAAAATAGTGTCTATTATTAGGTTCATTTGATGGATGAGGAAACTGAGGTATAGAAAGGTTCAGTAACTTGTCCAAAGTCACATATCCACTAAATGGCAAAACTGGGATTCAGACCCAGACACTCTACCTCCTAAGTGTTCTTACCTATTGCAAAATGCTGTAACACTTCTTGAAAACTGAACCCATGGGATTTCAAACTGACAAATGTGAATTGTTTTATTTACTTATTTTATTTTGTTTAATTTTTTAATTTTTAATTTTAAAGATGTGGGGTACAATTCACGGTTAGGTATACAGATGTTCATTATGCAGGTACCCTTGTTGATAAGGTGTGCTCCCCAACCCCCGGCAGTTTCCCACTCCTCCCAGTCCCACCCCCCCCCCCCCACATAAACACAAAATCCAAAAAAATTATTATAATATTATAAAAAAAATTATAGGTCCCCATATTAGTGAGACAATGTGGTGGTAACTTCTTTTTTTATATTATATATAAAAAAAAATAAAAACA
>CAUYQG010247461.1:0-14249 GCA_963574415.1 Tarsius wallacei | reverse complement strand
GGGTACAACTCAGGGTTATGTATACAAATGTTCATTATGCAGGTACCCTTGTTGATGAGGTGTGCCTCCCCCTCCCCTGGCAGTTTCCCACTCCTGCCAATCCCTTCTTATAGTAGTACTATAGTTGTTCAAGGTCCGCTTGTGAGTGAGAACATGTGATACTTGGTTCTTTGTTTCTGTGATAGATCACTCAGTATTATAGCCTTTAAGTCCATCCAAGTTGCTGCGAAGTTCATAATTTTGTCCTTCATGGCTCTGTAATATTCCAGTGTGTATATGCACCACATTTTAAAAATCCAGTCCTATGAGAGCATTTAAAGCTATCATTGGAAGTTAGTGAAAATCACATATCTATTTCTTTTTCCTGATAGTTCTGATTTTCTCCTGGGCTAGGAACTTATTCCTAATTATATTTAAGTGATTTAGGTAAAGTAAAGGTAGTGTTGGAAGTCTGGGTTCCTGTAACTAAACCTGTAAAAAAGAATCTAAAAACACATAATCTTGATCTGACTCCATTTTGAACACAGAATAATTTAGAATGGCAAATACCAAATAAATTGTTTATGAAAATTTACTAAGTCTTTCATGCTAGTGATTCATTTGTATCTCTATATGCTCAATGCAGTACTTTTCTGGATTATCTATAGATAGCTATGTCCCCTACCAAAATACTAGGACACAGATCTCTAATGTGACCAAATAATTGCATTATACTAACATTTTAAATACAAAGAACTTGTAAATACTAGTATGATTTGCATTATTGAAGTTTCTATCATATTGGAACAAGGCCTAAAGTTGCTTTTGTTATTGGTATACATTGAATTTTAATGTATTAATGTATTTATATATTTATTTTGTCATATATAGGCTTATCTTAATGACAGAAATTAGAGAGGTCAGCTGGAGATGAACTGGGGTGGGTAAGGCCACTTGAGTTGGGGCAAGGAAGGGGTAACATAGGCAGAGTTAATGGTACTGCAAGTTTTATCTTCTTGGAATAGTGACCTGATTGGAGGGTTATCTCCAGAAAACCTGTGTAGTAATCTGCTAGGCTGCCATAGCAAAGAACCACAGAATGGGTGGCTTAAGCAATAGGAATTCATTGTCTCACAGTTCCGAAGGCTGGAAATTCAAGATCAAAGTGTCATCAGCATGGTTGTTTCTTCTGAGGTCTCTTTCACAGGCCAGTAGATGACCACCTTCTCACCGTGCCCACATAGGGTCTTTCCTCTGTGTATGTGCACTATGGTGTCTCTTTGTGTATACAAATTTTCTCTTCTTATAAGGATACTAGTCAGATTGAACTAGGGTCCACATTAAGCATTATCTTAACTTAATCACCTCTTTAAAAGTTCTATCTCTCTAAATTATAGTCACATTTTGAGGGGTTAGAACTTTAACATATGAATTTTGAGGAAACACAATTAAGTCCATACCACCCTGAAGGGAGAAATTTTATTTGCAAGAATGAGTGAAACCAAATTCGTTAGCACCAAAATTGGAAGGCAATGAAAAGACAGGATTTGACTTACTCCAGGAAATTTCTGGGAAATTGTTTTATAGTTTAGATGGCATATATTTTTGGGAAAAAAATTATTTAATTGCTTATGCTCGAGAAGACTTAATTTTTTCTGAATATAAGAATAGCTCATTTTTAATAGTAGAATAGGATAGTTTATTTTCAATAGTATTCTGTATACCTTAATATACCTTGTTTAGATGATAAAATAAAGAGCTAACACCCAGAACAAATGAGTTGAAGCTCCTACAAACTATTAATTATTCTGTGGTCCTGAAGAAATTGAACTTAAATCTTTTTTTTTTTTTTTTTTAGTTGGAGTCTCAATCTGTTTCCCAGGCTGGAGTGCAGTGGTACGCTCATGGCTACCACAGCCTTGACCTGCTGGACTCAGACAATCCTTCTGCCTCAGACTTCCAAGTAGCTGGAACTATAGGCACGTACTACCATGCCTGGCTTATTTTTTAATTTATTGTAGAGATGAGGTCTCACCAAGTTGCCCAGGCTGATTTCAAACCCCTGAGCTCAGGCCTCGGCCTCCCAGACTGCTGGGATCACAGGCTTGAGCCACTCTGCCCGGCTGCCTTTATTCTTAAGAACTATGTTCATCTTACAGTTACTGTCAAAGTGAGAAAAATATGTATGGTTTTCTGCACCCAGCCGAACTAAAATCTTTACATGTTAACTTCTTCATTTAAAAATTATTACTGGTTTTGAAGGCATGCTTCTTACCCACACAAATAGAAAGGATTAGGCTAATTGGGCATGAAAAATGGTTGGGTCACTTACAGAAATGTGGCAAGACATCTTGAGATCTCTCATAGACCATCAGAGCAGGAATTAACATTGCAGATAATCTCTTCCAAACTCTTCAATTTTCCACGTGAAGAATGCTTGATCCAGGAAAACATAGTTTATTGGCATTTAACCTCTGAAGTCAAACCAACCTAGGTTTGAATCAGCCTTGCTCACCTTTTTATCAATATGACTTGTGGTAAATTAACTTCTTTAAGCCTTGGCTTCTTCAACTATAAAATGAGGAGAATAACAATATCTCCTTGATAGGGCTACTGTGAATTTCAAATGGAATAATAATTGCAGAGCACTTAGCACCATGCTTGGCCCATGCTAAGCGTTCAATAAACACTGGGTCTGATAATCACTTAATATGTTATTGCCCAGGATCATGGAAATGGTATTATTTGAAACCCTGGTATTTCTCAGTTTTAAAGGTGTGTTTCAAATTTAGCAAGAAAATCATTTCCACCTTTAAAACTTTATAAGTACTATTTACTACCAACCATGCCTTCCTTTGATGCCTTTCACCAACCATTAAATGCAATAACTTTCTTTAGGGCAGTAAAAACTGCTTCAGTTCTCACTCCTGCTTTGGCATAAGCAGACAGTTTTGTAGCAGTGACTATTGCCAGGATCTGGAAATAAAAATGTACGCTTTGGTAACAGTTTACTAAATGTACTTATTTAGCAAATTAATCACTTGAGAGTTTGTTGATTTTTAGAACATTTTTCTGGTTCAGGAATAAATTTAAAGTGCAATAAATAGAACTTTCTTTCATACTATTTCATCAGAATCATTTTGTGTTTAAAAATTGGTAAGAACCGATTAGATGTTTGAAATTACCTGAGAATTCTTAAAACAATAAACTTCTTAAAAATAAATTTTATGTAACAAACCTAAGAAAAGGCAATTATGTATGTGTCATTATAAATTGGCCTCATGAAATTTTTTTTTTTTTTTTTTTTTGAGTTGGAGTCTCACTCTGTCACCCAGACTGGAGTGCGGTGGCCCGGCCTTAACCTGCTGGGCTCCGGTGATCCTTCCGCCTCAGCCTTCCAAGTAGCTGAAATTACAGGCGCGCGCTACCACGCCCGGCTAATTTTTTTATTTATTGTAGAGATGAGGTCTCGCTTGCCCAGGCGGGTCTCGAACCCACCGGCTCAGGCAATCCACTCACCTCAGCCTCCCAAAGGCGCGGGATTACAGGCTGAGCCACCGAACCCGGCTGGCCTCATGAAATCTTAATAAAAAATACAGTTTGAGGCTGTGTTTCACAATGCAGTGAGACAGGGTTGGAGGAATAAGGGTGTGGATGCATCAGAGTCTTGGGAGTATGTGAATAGGTAGACAGTATAAAAACAATGAAATCTGTTCCTCCTTGCTTAGATTTGCTTTCAATCATGGCATTTAATATATAATCACATAGACGATGAGATCAAATTTGTTTATCAAATGAGGCTATTGGTTACAAAGGGTTGAGAAAACCCAATTTGGGCCAAGGAAAATGGTCATAAGTAATGCTAGTAAAGTAAAAAAAAAAAAAAAAAACTAGTCGTCAGGCAAAACTCAAATTATGTCTCTACAAACCTTGTGACCTTAAGAAAGATGATTGTCAGTGTGTTTTTTCAGTGATAAGATGGGAAAAATATCAGCTGTCTTTCAAATAGGGTTGCTATGAGAATTAAATGTATTAGTTTATTTAAGCTCCTAGCACCTAGTTGGTGTTCTCTAAATAATAACTATTATTATAGTATGTTCTTAAATATTGGTTGAATATTTGATTAGATTGGGGGAAAGTTACTTTACCTAACTACATGTTTTTTTTTCTTTAATAAATAAATAACGGCTGGGTGCGGTGGCTCAGCCTATAATCCCAGCACTTTGGGAGGCCAAGGAGAGAGGATTGTCTGAGCCTGGGGGTTTGAGATCAGCCTGAGCAACTTAGTGAGACCTAGTCTCTATAATAAATCAAAAAATAAGACGGGTATGGTAGCGTGTGCCTAAAGTTCCAGCTACTTGGAAGACTGAGGTAGAAGGATCACCTGAGCCCAGCAGGTCGAGGTTGCGGTGGCCATGAGCCAGCCACTACACTCCAGCCTGGGCGATAGAGTGACACTCCAACTCAAAAACAACAACAAAAAAGAAATAAAGAAATAAGTAGGGATAGTGAGCCTGGCACGGTGGTTCATGCCTGTCATTCCAGCAGTTTGGGACATGGAGGCGAGAAAATTGAGCCCAGGGGTTTGTGATCAGCTTGGGCACCTTGGTGAGATCTTGTCTTTATGATAAATAAAAAAATTAGCCAGGTATGGAGCTGTGCACCTGTGGTTCCAGGTACTTGGAAGACTGAGGTGGAAGGATCGCCTGAGCCTAGGTGGTCAAGGCTACAGTGGCCATGAGCATGCCACTGCACACCAGACTGGATGACAGAGTGAGACTCCCATTCAACATAAAATCAAATAAATAAATAAATAAATAAATAAATAAATAAATAAGAATAGTGATAATTATCTAAATTCATTCATTCAAAAAATACTGATTGAGCATTGACAATCTGTCAGGCTGGGGAATTTGCACTAAGTAAAGCAGATAAAAATCTCTCTACCCTTGGGGCTGAACTTCTACTGCACATAATGTTCACTAAAAAAAATATGAATTAAAAGTATTTCCCCTGAAAAGCAGTTTTTATTTCATTCCTGTTGAAATTATGATTACTTATTCAAAATGTACTCAATATGTTACAATAAAGGGATTACTAATTAAAACAACCAAGGTCAGTTTCTAGCAAAATATGAAACATCTGATGTCTCCTGACAGTAATAAAACAATAAATGGCATTAATATGTACATTTTACCTTCACTATAATCCTGAGTAAAACTGATATTCCTGTGAAGAAAAGAAAAATCTAGCATACACTGTTCTATGACCACAAACATGTATTTCATTCTCCTGTCTAACATTAGATATCTTAGCTAATACTACTATGTAATCTGGTCCATGGAAGAGGGAAGCATTCATGCATCTTTTGCTCCAATAAACTGAGGGAATAAAGGTAGATCTGAAATTAGTCACTTTTCCGATTTACTCATTAGCCATTAGCCAACTGATTTCTCAGGTAAGTTAGGTACAAGTCTACTATGTCTTCAATTTCAGGGGACACAATAGACCTCCAAGTAGCAAAAAAATAAGTTTTTGTTACTATTCAAAAATACCTGGTCCTTTTGTAACTTTAAGAGAAATTGAGGTTAAAAATCATGGAACACGTTTTTGGATATTTCCTTGAAGATTTCTGTCTTGCTCTGAAATGTCATTTATATCTTGGTGTCTCATAAACGTCTAGAATATGAATATAATAGTATATTATTGCATAGAAAGTTGCATAGTATGCTGAAATAGATTTTATCCTATGTTTGTGATGATTATATGTCTACATTTTAATGCCAAAAGATATTATTATAGGCACTGAGATGCAATAGATGTAATATACCAAAGCCAGGTGGAATTAACAGTTTGGAGAGAAGGTCTTCTTTACAGATGGCTGTTGCCAGGCTATGAGTCCTCACTTACATGTAACCCACACTAGAAGAAGACATAACTTCAAATTTATATAGAGAGGGGTCTCCTAGGAGACCATGTAGGGAACCAGTTATGTGTTTTGGCAGTTGAGATGATAGTGAACAAGGTATAGGAGAGTGAATTACCACTTTAAATGTCTTAGATTTGAAATATATATATTATACTATCCTGAGAGCTATAATACTGTGACATAAGAGAAAACTCAAATAAGTAGAGATAATAAGATTTGCAAGGTTTGAAATAAAGATGCCATTTCTAAGGAAATTGATATATAAGTTTAAATTGTAACCTCCAATACAATGTAAATGAGACATTTCAACTTGAACCTTTAGTTCTAAAATGTCATCTAGAAGACTAAGCAAAAATATCCTAGAGAATTTGAAAAAAAAAAGTAAATTTGGCATCACTTATGTATTAGATCAGTAAATGTTAAGCATCAGTGTTGTAGTAAACACTGTTCTAGATTCTGAAGTTATAGAAATAAACAAAACATGAAAATTCTTGTTATTGATTTCTAGTTTTAGTCCATTGCGCTGTGAGAAGATACTTGATATGACTTTGATTTCTTAAAATTTGTTGAGATTCGTTTTGTGGTCTAATGTACGATCCATCTTGGATAATGTTCCATACACTGATGAGAGAAATGTGTACTCTGCAACCATTGGATAAAATATTCTATATATGTCTGTTAGGTCCATTTAGTCTCAAGTGCAGTTTTAATCCAATATTTCTTTGTTTGTTTTCTGTCTAGAACATTTGTCTAGTGCTGAGATGGGATATTAAAGTTTCCAACTATAATTGTGTTGGAATTTGTCTCTCCCTTTTGATCTAGTAATATTTACTTTATATATCTGGATGCTTCAGTGTTGGGTGCACATATATTTTAAATTGTTATATCCTATTGCTGAATTAACTCCTTTATCATTATATAATGATGTTCTTTGCCTCTTTTTTCTGCTTTTGACTTAAAGCCTCTTTTATCTGACATAAGTATAGCTACTCCTGTTCACTCTTGGTTTCCATTTACATGAAATATCCTTTTCATACCCTTACTTTTAGTCTATATGTGTCTTTACAGGTAAGACGATTTTCTTGTGGGCAGTATATAGTTGAATCATGTTTTTTATTTTGTCAGTCAGTGTGTATTTATTAAGTGCAAAATTCATTCTATTTACATTGAAGGTTATTATTGATATGTGAGGGTTTATTCCTGTTTTTGTTTTGTTTTGTATGCTCCTTATTTCTTCCTATCTCTCTTATTGCTTATCATTGTGATATGGTGACTTCCTGTAGTGATAATATTTGAATTCTATCTCCTCCTTATTTCTGTGTTTCCTCTGCTATTGGATTTCATACCTTCATGTGTTTTCATAATGGTGCATATCATCCTTTTGCTTCCAGGTATAGGGCTCCTTTAAGTATTTCTTGTATGGTAAGTCTTTTGGTTCTGAATTCCCTCAGTTTTTTCTTGTCTTGGAAAAACTTTATTTCTCCTTCGTTTGTAAAGAATAACTTTACTGGGTATCATATTCTTGTCTGATTTTTTTTCTCTTAGCACTTTGAATATATCATTCTACTCTCTTATGACTTGTCAGGTTTCTGCTAAAAATTGTTCTTAGTCTGATAAGAATTCTTTTATAAGTGACTACATGCTTCTCTCTTGCTGTTATTAGAATTCTCTTTTTGTCTTTGACTTTTGACAATTTGACTACACTGTACTTTGAAGAAGACCTTTTGGGGTGGTATTTACTTAGAGATCTCTGCGCTTTCTGTCTCTGAATGTCTAAATCTCTTGTTAGATTTGGGAATTTTTCAGCAATTATTTTGTTCAAATAGCTTTTGTGTGCTATTTCTCTTCTCTTCCCCTTCTTGAACACCCAACATTTAAATATTTGGTTGCTTTATGGTGTTTCACATGTCATGGAGGCTTTCTTCATTGTTTTTTATTCTTTTTTTCTTTTTTGTCTGATTGTGTCAAAAAATCTTGTCTTCAAATTTAGAATTTTTTCCTTCTATTTGATCTAGTATATTGTTGAAGCTCTTATTATATTTTTAAATTTATTCACTGAATTCTTTAGTTCCAGGATTTCAGTTTGGTTCTTTTCTGATAATTATTTCTTTGTTAAACTTTTCATTTAGATAATGACTTGTTTTCCTGACTTATTTGTATTGTTTAGTATGTGTTCCCTAGTATCCCTTGAGTTTCTTTAATATAGTTATTTTGAATTATTTATCAGATAGTTTATAGATTTTTTTTTAGTTGGGATCTGTTACTAGAGAGTTATTGTCTTCCCTTGGAGGTGTCATATTGTCTTGCTTTTTCATATTTCTTGTTCCTTATATTAATATCTATACATCAATAACTATCATTTCTTGTTATGGACTGGATTTCATAGAGAAATATTTCTTCCAATATATGTATCTATAATGATTGGGTCAGGTATCGGGTGCAGTAATGTAGTCTTTTTATGACTTTTTCAGCTAAAATCAGTCTCAGTGGTGTCTGTGACTTAGGTTATAGTTTTTAGTGGAGCCCATGGCAAGATTTTGGTGGGAACAGGGATGCCAGGTGTGCTGGTACTTGGGCCCTTGGGTGGTATATTTGGGCACTGGTTGTGGTGGGCTTGGATGATGGGTCCTTTTGGCCTCTAGGTGGCTTGCTTGGGTACCAGCAGTGGTAGTGCTGGGTCAAGCAGGTGAATGAGTGAGTCCTCCAGTTGATGCACAATGTGCTGGCACTGGTGGTGAAAATAGTGACAGCAGCCCAACCTTCAGGCCACTGAGTGATATACATACGATTCCAGCAGTGGCAGCAGTTGATTGGGTGGGCCAATTCCCACTCTAAAAATTGTACATTGCTGTAGCTAATTGGGTCTCAGGGTGTGTGTGAGACTCAGCACAGCCCTCTCTCTGGAATAATGTCAACATGTAGACTCCAGATATCTCCCTATATTAGTCTCAGAGTCCAAGAAACTCTCTCATAGCTAGAATTGTAGGAGTCTGCAGTGAGATTATGGACCATGAAGACTCTTTTAGTCATCTTTTCCCTCAGTGGAGAGTTCCTCCTGACTCTGAGCCAATCCAGGCTGGGCAAGTTGTTTTGCTTTTCCCTCCTTCCATGCCTCAGTTTTTCCCTGTCACTTCCCTATTAAATTCCAGTGTTTTGTCTCGGCATCTTTATTTGATGTATGGTTATCTACTCATTGTTTTGTTCCTTCTTTGTGGAGGAGGCAAGTGTCAGGCACCTCTGATCAGCTATCTTGAAGCCTCCACTTATTCAATTTAAAGTTATGTTACTAGGTGCATGTAAGTTAAAAATTGTGATACTTTATTTTCAAATTCAATTTTTTGGCCTTTATATTTATTTTGTGTGGTTTTCATATAGCTATTCCAGCTTTCTTTTGCTCAGTATTTTTTCTGGTACATCTTTTTTATTCTTTTGGTCATCAATCTTTTGTCTGTCTTTTTTTTTTTTTTTTTTGAGTTGGAGTCTCACTCTGTCCCTCAGACTGGAGTGCAGTGGCCGGGAACTGCTGGGCTCCGGTGATCCTTCCACCTCAGCCTTCCAAGTAGCTGGAACTACAGGCGCGCGGTACCACGCCCGGCTAATTTTTCGATTTATTGTAGAGATGAGGTCTCACCAAGTTGCCCAGGCAGGTCTTGAACCCTGCGGGCTCAGGCAATCCACTCACCTCGGCCTCCCAAAGTGCTGGGATTACAGGCTGAGCCACCGGGCCCGGCCTGTTTCTTTTTTTTTTTTTTAAATTATTTTATTTATTATTATAAAGATGTGGGGTACAATTCAGGGCTAGATATACAAACATTGATCATGCAGGTACCCTTGTTGATGAGGCATGCCCCTCCCTCCCCTAGCAGCTTCCCCCAACTGCCAGTCCCACCCTCCTTCCCCTGACAGTTTTCCGTTACTGCCAATCACCTCAGGAAGGTAAATATTAAGGGGCTTTCTGAACAAGACTTTACTCTCCAAGCTGCTACAACAGGAAAAAAAACCAGAAATGCCCAAAGAAGTCATAGAAGAAGTAATACTACAAGTATGGACTGATAGGAGGCTAGAAAGGGTAAAGAGCTTGACCCTGTACAAGTAAAATTTTGGCCAAATACAAAAGCCCCAAATTTAAATCAATATCCATTAAAAACATCTGTGAAGGAAGGTTTAAAACTTCTGATAATAGCCTTCCTCAAATACCAACTTGTTCAGCCCTGCCAATCCTTTTATTGTATTCTAATTTTGCCAGTGCAAAAGCCAGGGACCAAAAATTATCACTTTGTGCAGGACTTAAGAGTCATCAATCGAATTGTAGAAGCTATACATCTAGAGGTGTCAAAATCTTACATTTTGCTTACCACTCTGCTTGGCAATTTTTGCTGGTTCACACTCCTAGATTTTAAAGATGCCTTTTATTGTATATTAGAGTCCTGAGTCTCAAGAACTGTTTGCCTTTGAGTAAAACAATTCAGATACTAACGTTAAACAATATTGCTTGATTGTGCTCCCATAAAGGTTTTAAAATGTCCCCTTCATCTTTGGGAAAGCTTTAGCTAGCAACTTAAGAGAACTACAACTAAATGAGGGAATCTTGTTCTAATAAGTAGATGATATCTTGATTGCCAGTAAAACTGAAATATCTTAGAATCAAAAAATGATTCTGACCCTACATTTCTTGAGACACCAAAGATATAAAATTCCAAAAATAAAGCCACAAATTACACAACCAGTTGTAAAAATACCTAGACTTTGAGTTATCTAAAGGACATAAAACCTATTGCCAGGTCAAAGGGATGTTCTGGCTAGAATGGCACCAAAAGATAAGTAAAATTTTTCATGGAGTCGTGTCTGAGTTTTTTCGCTTTTAGATTCTTAACTTTGAACTCATGGTCATGCCGTTATATAAAACCCTCAAAGAAAATAATAATTAGCCATTTCATTGGACTACAAAAAGCCATATGACATTATAAACCATAAAGGAAAAGCTTTTAATGGCCCTGGGTCTTGGTTTCCCAAATATAGAAAAGTCATTTGATCTCTTTGTACATGAATGCAAGGTATAAGTCTTAAAGTACTTACACAAAATTTAGGTAACATCATGAAGCCTGTTGTGTACTTTTCTGAACAATTGGAATAGTAACTCAGGAGTGGTCAACTTGTCTCTGAGCAGTAGCTGCAACCTGTGATGTCTTACAAGAGGATGAAAAATTCACTTGGGCCTGTCTATCATGGTGCACACATTACACTGTGTGCTGCCTTCCCTTGAACAAAAAGTAGGGACTTGACTTACTTCTGAAATAGTAGGTAAATACCAGGTTATTCTACTGGACAATCCAGATGTAAAACTAAAGGCAGTTTTCACTTTAAACCCAGACACCTTGCAACTAAGCGCAATATCAGAATACATTTATGACTATATATAAATAATGGAAGAAGTTTATTTTAGCAAATCTGACTTGACTGATCAGCCTTTGAAAGAATGAGACCTGGAGATGTTTACTGGTATGAGCACCTTCATGGATCAAGATCTTTGGAAAGCTGGGTATGCAGTGGTGATGTGCCAGAAAATTTTGGAAGCTGAAGCTGTCCCATCATGCACCTCTACTTAAAAAGAAGGATGTATTACCTTTACACAAGCCTTGCACCGAAGGGCAAAAAAAAAAAAAAAAAACCTATTTATACTGACACTAAGTATATTTTTATGGTAATGCATGTACATGGTGCCATATGAAAAAAGGGAGGCTTGCTAGTATCAGAGAAAAATAAAATTAAACATGCAAAAAATATTTTGGACTTATTAGACTCCATTATGCTGCCAAAAGATGTGGCCATCATACACTGCCCTAGCCACCAAAAGACTGATAGCTGTATAGCTAAGAAAAATAATCTGACGAACTAAGCAATAAAACAGACAGCTAAAACTAAAAAGCCCAATGCAAGAATCCTGACACTTATTGAAAGTATAAATCTATCCTTATTTAAACATCAAGACTCATAAATAGATCTAGAAAAAGCAAATAAATGGAGGTTTCATACTAATACTCGGGACTTAGCTGAGAACAATATGAAATAGCCAAAGAAGACTGGATCTAAAATAAAGAATAGTGCTTGTACCTGAATATTTGATGAAAATAATTATTGCTCATTTACATCAGGGGAATTATTATTGAAGAGATGTAACCTATCATTGGATATAAAAGTTTGTTATTGAGCCACACATGCAATGGATTATCCAACAAGTGGTCCAAAATCATTTTATTTGTGCTCAGAATAATTTCCAAACAGGATTACCTCCATCAATCAAAGGTGTCCTAGTAACAGAACCAGGAGATGATTGACAAATAGACTTAATTGTTATGCCAAAATCTAGATGAAATTATAGACATGCGTTAGTATTTATCAACACCTTTAATGGATGGGTCAAGACTTTTTCATGTCAAGTGGAAAAGGCATTTGAGATAACAAAAGCTTTATTATAAAAAATCATACCCTGATCCAAGTGGGCATTTTCAATTCAAAGTGACAATGGAGGAGAATTCATAACCAAAGTTAACCAAGAAGAGTCTAGAGTTCTTGAAATACATTGGAAGTTTCATGCTTCTTAGAGGTCCTAGTCCACTGTAGAGGCTGAAAAGATGAATTATATCTTTCTAAAATATGTCAGGAAGCCAGCTTAACATGGGATAAGGTCTTACTGATTGCCCTGCTTAGAAAAGAGTGACCCCAAGAAGCAAGCTCCAATTGAGTCCCTATGAAGTGTTATATAAAATGTTATATGGGAGACACTTCTTTAACACTAAATATTATTGTGATTTGAAAAACCATCATGTTGTAAAATAATTAGATACTGTAAAATACATACAGTCTATGGGTGCAACCTTATCTGCCATATATAAATTTACTTGTCATTTGATGTTTCCCATAGATGTTCTTCTCTACCGTCTGAGCCCAGGTGATTGGGTGCTTTCTAAGTCTTGAAAAAATTACAAGAGTCGATCATACTCAGTAATCTATCACAGAAACAAAGAAGAGAGTACCATATGTTCTCACTCATAAGGGGAACTTGAACAGTTATAATACTATAAGAAAGGGATTGGCAGTAGCGGGAAACTGTCAGGGGAGGGGAGGTGGGATTGGCAGTTGAGGGAAACTGTTAAGGGAGGGAGGGGCATACCTCATCAACAAGCATATCTGCATAATCAACGTTTGTGTACCTAACTCTGAATCGTACCCCACATCTTTATAATGAAAAAGAAATAAAAAAACTTGTTCAACTTATAAAAAAAAGAAAAAAATTACAAACCTGAAGACCAACCACAACTCAGATGAAATGGGCCTTATGAAGTTTTGTAGCAATCCATTAGTTAGTAGAACTAAAGGGAGTTAAGCCTTGAGTTCACCATTTCTGGGTAAATATTACAACTGTTAGAAGTCTTCTAGCCTCCCTTTATAATCCCCAAACGGGTCACACCTTTTGCAGTCAAAAAGAAGCAGAAGAACCAGATTGACCAAATATTGGGTAGCTCTGGAGGCCCATGACCAAATTTTTCACTCAGAAATACACTGAACTTAAGTCACTTTTCAGAAAAAGTAATAAGACCAAAAGGGTTCCTGGACCTCCAGGTAAATGACAAGCCACTCTTGTCTTTAAAACTAGCTGTCACCCAATCAAACTGGAAGGTCAGAAGCAGACTGCAAATGAAAGGGAAAGCTTACCCAAGATATCAGACCAGGCCTGCACTAATACAACCTAATCTTTACCTTGTTGTCATATACACCATTTTGCATTATCTAATTAATCATCCCTATCTTCTTGATTTAACCTCAAAAAAAAAAATATTCCAGAACTCTGATTCATCCCTTGAATAGAATTGCTCAATGATTTATTATTCCCTGACAGGTGGGAATCCCCCACCTTGCTAATGCATAAATGTCTGACTCTTTTTGGTACATTATCCTCTATTTTCTCTTCATTGTAATCATTCTGACCTTTTCTTTCTACAATTATTTGGAGGAATGTTCCTTTGATGCCTAGGTGGTTGAGGACTTTGATCAAGAATGAATGTTGGTTTTATTCAAGACTTTTCTACATTTAATGAGTTAATCATGCGTTCTTGGTTTGACTCCTGTTTAATGGGATGGATCATATTTACAGATATTCATATGTGGAATTGGTCCTGTATTCTGGGCATGAAGCCAGCCCGATCAGGGTGGGTGATCCCTGAAATACATTGTTGGATGAGATTTATTGGAACCTTGCGGAGATATTTTGCATCTTTGTTCATTAGGGAAGTTGTCCTGTAGTTTTCTTTCCTTGATGGGTCTTTGCCATTTTGGGGTACTG
>CAUYQG010247458.1:0-25518 GCA_963574415.1 Tarsius wallacei | reverse complement strand
CCATGCCCGGCTGATTTTTTGATTTATTGTAGAGATGAGGTCTCGCCAAGTTGCCCAGGCGGGTCTCGAACCCGCGGGCTCAGGCAATCCACTTACCTCAGCCTCCCAAGGCGCGGGATTACAGGCTGAGCCACCGAGCCCAGCTATAGTGAATTTTTTATTTCTGTTATTGTGTTCTTCAGCTCCAGAATTTCTTTTTGGTTTCTTTTTAGGGTTTCTACCTTTCTATTTCCATTCCCCCCACCCCATACTGTTTTCTTGACTTTCTCTATGCCTTCTTTTAGGTTTTTGAGTATCTTTAAGACAGCTGTTTTAAAGTCTTTGTCTAGTATATTTGCCATCAACTCTTTTCTTTGAATGTGCCATACTTTCCTGTTTCTTGGTATGCCTTGTGTTTTTTTTTGTAAACTGGACATCTGAATTTAAGAATGTGGTAACTGTGGACATCAGATTCCACGTTTCCCAGTGTTTGTGGTTTTTGTTCTTGTTTTGATTATTGTAGACTGTCTGTATGCCAGAGATCAGTCTCAGGTCTTTTCTGAGCCTGCACTTATCCCTGGGCATGCACAGTGACTTTCTGAGTTTCCCTGCATATGTGGTTGATTTTTTTTTTTTAAAGAGGCGAGGTCTCATTATAATACAGTGGCTGTTCACAGACCTGGTTATAATACATTACAGTCTCAAACTCCTGGGCTCAAGCGATCCTTCCAACCCAGCCTCTTGAATAGCTGGTGCTACAAGTGTGCACCACCATGCCAGCTTTTATGCAGTTGCTCTTATATGTTTTATTCTTGAATGTCTGACTCTCAAAAGGGGACAAAGATAAAAATGAAGAGGGGGAAGGGAAAGGAACTGGCTCAATAGATCTCCTGGAGGTCACTTTAGCCAGAGGGGAAAGGTCTTGCAACATGGAGGGGAGGGAGCAACAACAGTCCCTACCACTTCTTTGTCTGCACTTCTATAATCAGAAACAGTAATCAGAATCAGAGCACAGATCCCCAATATTTGGAAGAAAGGTTTCTTTTTGCTCTTGCTGGCTTTTGCAAGCTGTGTGCAAGCTGCTCCAGGAATGAGTGTGCAGCTGCCTGCCATGCGAGTGGGTGATGGGCAGCTGCTACTGTGCTAAGAGTTGAAATTGAGAGAAATTAACTGCAATTTACCATCCAAGCCTTCCCCCTAGAAATTGCAAGTCTTCAATAGTCTCCAGAGTTCCAAAATACAGTCATATTTCACTTAATGATGGTGATGCATTTTTTTCATTAGGCAATTTTGTCCTTGTACGAACCTCATAGAGTTTACTTACACAAACCTAAATGGCATAGCCTATCACACACCTAGGCTATATTGTATAGCCTATTGTTCCTAGCCTACAGACCTGTACAGCATGTTACTGTGCTGATTACTGTAGGCAGTTGTAACACAATGATATTTGTGTATTTAAACATACTTAAAGATAGAAAAGGTACAGTAAAAACATGGTATAAATTATAAAAAATGGTAGCCAGGTTTGGTGGTGCATTCCTGTAATCCAAGATACCTGGGAAGCTCAGGCAGGAGGATCACTTGAGTCCAGGAGTCCAGCCTGTACAATATATGAGACCTTGCCTCATTAAAAAAAAAAAAGAGCCTGGGCTTAGTGGCTCAGTCTGCAATCCCAGCACTTTGGGAGACCGAGGCAAGTGGATTGCCCTAGCCAGCGGGCTCTAGACCAGTCTGGGCAACTTGGCGAGATCTTGTCTCTACAGGAAATCAAAAATTAGCCGGGCATGGTAGCACTCACCTGTAGTTCCAATTACTTGGAAGGCTGAGGCAGAAGGATTGCCGGAGCCCAGCAGGTCAGCGCTAGGGTGGCCGTAAGCAAGCCACTGCACTCCAGCCTGGGTGACAGAGTGAGACTCCAATTCAGAAAAAAAAAAAAAAAGAAGATAATAAATGGTACACCTGTGTAGGGCACGTACCATGAATAGAACTTGCAGGACTGGAAGTTACTCTGGGTGAGTAAGTAGTGAGGAATGTGAAAGCCTATAGGATATTACTATATGCTACTGTAGACTTTATAAGCATTGTACATTTAGACTACGCTAAATTTGTAAAAAAAAATTTCTTCAATAGTAAAATAATCTTAGCTGACTCCAACTTTTCTTTTTTCTTTTTTTTTTGGTGTTGGAGTCTCACTCCTTCACCCAGGCTGGAGTCCAGTGGCATGCACGTTTACGGCCACCCCAGCATTGGCATGCTGGGCTCCAGTGATCCTTGCACCTCAGCCTTCTGAGTAGCCCGGAACTACAGATGCATGCTACCATGCCCAGCCATTTTTTATTTTATTGTAGAGATGAGGTCTCACCAAGTTGCCTGGGCTGGTCTCAAACTGGCGGTCTCAGGCAATCCACTCGCTTCAGCCTCCCAAAGTGCTGGGATTACAGGCTGAGCCACCGAGCCCGGCCTAACTTTTTATAATCTTTACTTTTTTTTTTTTTTTTTTGAGTTGGTAATTTACTCTGTTACCCAGGCTAGAGTGCAGTGGCACCTTCATGGCTACCGCTGCCTCAACCTACTGGGCTCAGGCAGTCCTTCCATCATAGCCTTCCAAGTAGCTGGAACTACAGGCATGTGCCACCATACCTAGCTAATTTTTTGATTTTTTTGTAGAGATGAGGTCTCACCAAGTTTCCCAGGCTGGCCTTGAACCTGTGGTCTTAGGCAATCCTCTCATCTTGTCCTTCCAAAGTGCTGGGATTATAGGTGTGAGCCACCACGCCTGGCCTAAACTTTACATTTTTACAAAAACTTTTGACTCTCTTGTAATAACACTTAGCTTAAAACACAGTCACATTGAACAACTATACACAAATATTTTCTCTTTTTTTTTTTCAGTTGGGGTATTACTTTGTCACCCAGACTGGAGTGCAGTGGCACGATCACAGCTCACTGTAGTTCTGGGCTCAAATTATCCTCCTGGGCTCAAATTATCCTCCTGCCTTAGCTTCCTGAGTAGCTGGGATTATAGGTGTGCACCACCACACCCAGCTAATTTTTTTCTTTTTTTTGTAAAGACCAGGTCTCACTATATTGCCCAGGCTGATTTCCTTTCTTTACATCATTATTTTTAAAGCATTTTTCTTTTCTTTTTTTTTTTTTTTTGAGTTGGAGTCTCACTCTGTTGCCCAGACTGGAGTGTAGTGGCACGCTCCCGGCCACTGCCGCCTTGACCTGCTGGGCTCTGGCCATTCTTCCGCCTCAGTCTTCCAAGTAGCTGGAACTACAGGCGTGCGCTACCATGCTTGGCTAATTTTTGATTTATTGTAGAGATGAGATCTCGCCAAGTTGCCCGGGTGGGTCTCGAACCTGCAGGGTCAGGCAATTCACTCACCTCGGCCTCCCAAATCGCAGGATTACAGGCTGAGCCACCGAGTCTGGTCTTTAAAGCATTTTTCTATTAATTTTTTACTTTTTAAACTTTTTGTTAAAAACAAAGACACACAAATACATAGAGCCTACGCCTACACATGGCCAGGATCATCAATGTCACTGTCTTCCGTCTCTATATCTTGTTCCACTGGAAGGACTTCAGGGGCAATAATACACATGGCACTGTCATCTCTTACATTAACAGTGTCTTCTTCTGAAATACCTCCTGAAGGACCTGCCTACAGCTGTTTTACAGTTATCTTTTTTTTCCACTTTTTTTTTTGAGTTGGAGTCTCACTATGTTGCCCAGGCTGGAGTGCACTGGCATGCTTACAGCTACCACAGACTCAACCTGCTGATTCAGGCGATCCTTCTGCCTCAGCCTTCCAAGTAGCTGGAACTACAGGCACATGCCACCATGCCTGGCTAATTTTCTTTTTTCTTTCTTTTTAATTGTAGAGATGAGGTCCCTGTCAAGTTGCTCAGGCTGATCCTGAACCCCTGGGCTCAGATAATCCTCTTGCCTCCACCTCCCAAAGTGCTGGGATTACAGGCATGAACCACTATGCCCAGCTTTTTTGTTTGTTTTGGTAGGTAGAAGGAGTACAATAAAAAGTATAATATAGTAAATACTAAGTGACAGGAATTTTTTTAGCTACATTATAATCTTATGGGGCCTCTGTCATATAAATGGTCTGTTGGTGACTGAAATGTTTTATGCAGCACATGACTGTAATTACATCAGAGTCTGTCAATAAAATTGCCTAGGTAGGGAGACAGAGTTCTAGTTCTTTTTACTCCACCATCTTCCCAGAATCCCCTACCTTATTAGCTTTTGACCTTGTACCGACTACTTCTGTAACTTAGTTTCCTGAGTAAAAGTGTATTAATACACATTTTCTGGAATAGTTAGGATGAAAAGAAATATAGTGCAGGTCATGTGCCTGGCAAGGGTAAGTGCACATTGAGTGGTGAGGATTATAATGACTTCAAAGAATTTAAACCTTATTAGGAAAAAAAGCCATGGCCCAGATTGGAGGTGCTAAGGGAAGCTGGCCAAGACATGGGAAGTGGGGTTGCATTTGCCTTGTTAGGGAAGGTTCTTAGAAAAGTATTGGAGTCAGGCCTCAGTCTGTATCTCAAGTAGCGGGAAAGCAATGGGCAGAAGTCTTGAGTAGTAATCAAAAAGCACTGTATTCTCTTTTCCCTTTGAGAGGGTAGGTGTAAAATCACTAGAGAAAGTAGCTCAAAGCACTAGTTCTTTTGTGTTAGATAGAACTGGGTTCTAGTTCTGGCTGTGTGCCATGTACATGTTGTTTGGCCCTTGGCAAGTCATTTCCCCTCCTCTCTGAGCTTTGATGACCTCATCTGTAAAATGTACTAATAATATCTACTTGTAGTGTCCGATGAGGATTAAATAAAATAATGTATGTAAAATACTTACTACAATGTTCTTCACATAGTACATATTCAATAACTGAATGAACCATTTATCTTGGGAAATTTAATTGTTTTAAATTTTTGTGGCTAGATAACTTTTGTGAAGAGTCAGTCTACATCTTGGAATCAGTTATTGACTTCTCTCAATCTTTTTTTTTTTTTGAGTTGGAGTCTCATTCTTGTCTCCCAGGCTGGAGTGCAGGGGCATGCTCATTGCCACTGCAGCCTTGACCTGCTAGGCTTAGGCAATCCTTCCACTTCAGCCTTCCAAGTAGCTGGAACATCACATCACCATGCCTGGCTAGTGTTTTTTTGTGATTTATTGTAGAGATGAAGTTTCACCAAGTTGACCAGGCTGGTCTTGAACCCGCAGGCTCAGGCAATTCTCTTGCCTTGACCTCCCAAAGTACTGTGATAATAGGCTGAGCCACCGCACCCAGCCCTCTCAATCATTTCTTTTTTTTTTGAGTTGGAGTCTCACTCTGTCGCCCAGACTGGAGTGCAGTGGCTGCTCCCGGCCACCGAGGCCTCAACCTACTGGGCTCCGGAGATCCTTCCACCTCAGCCTTCCGAGTAGCCGGAATTACAGGCGCGCGCTACCACGCCCGGCTAATTTTTTGATTTATTGTAGAGGTGAGGTCTCGCCAAGTTGCCCAGGCGGGTCTCGAACCCGCAGGCTCAGGCAATCCACTCACCTCAGCCTCCCAAAGTGCGGGATTATAGGCTGAGCCACCGAGCCCGGCTTCAATCATTTCTTAAGGAGCACATCAGTTCCCTGACTCATACCTTTTCATGGCTGACCATCATACTTAGCATCAAGTCCAAACTCCTTATTCTGGTTACAGGGCCTTTCATGTTTTGATCCCTGCCTGCCTTGGCAGCCTCTTTTCCTATACTCTCCCCCTTGCCTTCTGTGTTCTGGCCACGGTGACCTTCTTTCCACTCTTTGAACAGAGGGACTTTGCTCCCACTGTACCCTCTGCATGGAGTACTCTTCCTTCATCTTCACCGAATTGGCTCTTTGCCATTCACATCTCATTTGGCTGAAACTTATAAGAAAGGCTCTTCCTTTCGTGTGGTATAAAGTGACCTCTTATGTTACCATAACATAACCATCTTATATTTTTCCTGTTTGCTTGCTTCTTGTTGACTGTCTTCCCTCCACTAGAATGTAAGTTTCATGAGAGTAGGGACCATGTCTGTCCGTCATTTTCACAGCTGTATTATTCTCAGTGCTAGGAATAGTACCTGGCATATAGTAGATGATCAAACATTTGCTGATCAATGAGCTGTGAATAAGAATGTATTCTTTTATTACTCAGCACGTAGGTACACAGGTGTTTACATTCATAATGCTTTGTATCCTAAATAAATGGAATCAGAATGATTTTCTTTCTTGTTCATTATTTATTGTGTTTTCTCTGTCTCCCTACCCCTCACCAATTAATTGAAACCATCTGTGGAGAAGCTGTTTTCCCCTTACTTCATTTTATGTGGCTCTCTTTCTTCTTGGCATTTGGTTATTGGAAAGGGGAGTTTGTGGTTGCTGGAATTTGAGCATTGATTTTTTTAGGTGTTCTGTTATAAGGAAGCAAGTGTTAGTGCATCTGCTTGGAGTAAAACAAACACAAAAACTCATCCAGACATAGCAAATTTATCTTAATCTGATTTTCTGCTGATACTTTTTGTAATGCTACCTAAATTCTTAGATAAGGTCATTAGACAGGAATTGACAATAGCCAGATAGAAACAAATTCACAGAATGTGAGCGGGTGGCAGGGTGAGACATGGACAGGTCAGAAGGGGGATAGTGCTTCTTTTTTCTGGCAGTGACCTGGTTTTTCATGGCAAATATTGGCTGTGTGAGAACCTGGATCAGTCTAACTGTTCTTTCATAGGGCCTATAACCTTGGGAGCTGCAGAGATTGATTATAGGGGGCCTGTGCTGGTGTGCTCACCTGGCGAAGCCTAGGTAATCCCCCTCTCCCCCAACTTTTCTGGGGAAGTGCTCTGAATTCCCTGGAGTATGAAGAGGTGGGACTCCAGCCTCTTTTACAAATGTATGCGTCCTAATTTTTATTGGTACTAAAAGTCCTGATCTTTACAAAAGAAAATTCAGGGATGAATAAGAGCAAGAGAGAGAGTATCTAGAGCAGGGTTAGCCAGCAGAGATTCGATAGTATTTCCATAAAAGTTATGTTTGTTAGGGACTGTAGTCCTGCAGGTACTGGTCTCCACTCATTTCTAGCATTCCCTTTTCCCACTTAGACTCTCTCCTTTTCCTTTTCTCAAAGCACCTTAACCTGACTTGGATATTATTGACTCTTCACTATGTTGAAGGCTCGCAAATGAAAGTTATTGGACAGCCTCCTTGTTAACTATCTCCTTCACTTGTTACCCTCCTTTGAAGATGTTGGCTTTATGATTGACTGTGGGTATTTGGTCACTCTTGCTGCTATAAAAGTTAGTGTCTAACTGGGCGTGGTGGCTCACGCCTATAATCCAAGCACTTTGGGAGGTGGAGGCAAGAGGATTACCTGAGCTCAGGGGTTTGAGAGTAGCCTGGGCAACATGGCGAGATCTCGTCTCTACAATGAATAAAAAAATCAGCTGGGCATTGTGGCACATGCCTGTGGTCCCAGCTACTTGGAAGCCTGAGGTGGAAGGATCACCTGAGCCCTGTAGGTCAAGGCTGTGATGTCTGTGAGCGTGCCACTGCACTCCAGCCTGGGCAACAGAGTGAGACTCCGACTCACAGAAAAGTTAGTGTCTTAACTTGCTTTAGTTACCAACCATCCTCTATCCCTCTGGAATAATTTTAACTTATGTTTAAACTTACATAGAAGTCCACTTTTAGTGAAGCTCTCCCCTCCCTTTTTTATGTAAGAATTTTAGTTATAAGCCATCAAGACAGATATTTGAAGGTTCTGGAGCCAGAAGGTAGCTTTTTTGGTAGAACAGTGAGTGGCTTTCTTAGACAACCTTCTCTGAGCTCAAAATTATTATTATTATTATTATTATTATTATTATTATTATTATTATTTTGAGTTGGAGTTTCACTCTGTTGCCCAGTGCGGTGGCACACTCAATGGCCACCACAGCCTCCACCTGCTGGGCTCAGGTGATCCTTCTGCCTCAACCTTCCAAGTAGCTGGAACTACAAGGACATGCCACCTTGCCCAGGTTTATTTATTTATTTATTTATTGTAGAGATGAGGACTCACCAAGTTGCCCAGGCTGGTCTCGAACTCGTGGGCTCAGGCAATCCTTTCTTTTTTTTTTTGAGTTGGAGTCTCACTCTGTCGCCCAGACTGGAGTGCAATGGCCGCTCCCGGCCACCGCAGCCTCGACCTGCTGGACTCCGAAGATCCTTCCACCTCAGCCTTCCAAGTCGCTGGAACTACAGGCGTGCACTACCACACCCAGCTAATTTTTTGATTTATTGTAGAGGTGAGGTCTCGCCAACTTGCCCAGGTGGGTCTCGAACCTGCGGGCTCAGGCAGTCCACTCACCTCGGCCTCCCAAAGCATGGGATTACAGGCTGAGCCACCGAGCCGGGCTTCAGGCAGTCCTTTCACCTCGGCTTCCCAAAGGACTGGGGTTATAGGCGTGAGCCACCCCGCCTGGCCTCAAAATCATTATTAAGCCTTCTCTCACTGCTTTCACCTCCCCTCTTCAGTCTTTCCTGTGCTAAATGATGGTCCTTATTCCCTTCATCTTTTCTCACTTGCTCTATTTTCTGGCCCCGTGTTGTTTCTGCAGTTTCTATTCAAAGGAGCATTTTCTTTCAGAAAATTCCACAGCTGTCTTCTGGCCAGGGTTGTAGGTAATATGTTAGGCTCCATCTCTTCCACCTAGGTTGTAACATGTTTTCTTATGAGTGTAGATATGTGGTTGGGATGAGTAAAATGCACTGTTGCACTCTCGCACACCATTTTGATTGTCATTCATGGTTCTGTGTCATTTAAAGGTGAATCATCCAGAGAGTCCTTCAACTGGAGATGATCCTGACCTTTAGTAGTGGCAGTGGTTTACATTTCTGTGGTGTCTAATGAGGCTACCTTTTTTTTTTAGAAAGCAGGAGTTATTGAGAAAAGCTCCCACAGCAGGAGTGGACCTGAAGGGGTTGCCCGAGACTACCTCTTTAAAAACATTTTTTTTAAGATTGAGGGTTTGTTGTTGTTAGAAAGTAAGCAAACTTATATCTCCCTTTATTTTGACTTGTGTTGATTTTATCTTTTCTTAAACCCTGAGTGAGGACTTCTTCAAAACCAGTTGCCAGCCTTTGTGTTCACAAGGATTTAGTGTATCAAGCCTTCCAACTCTGCCCCCCTATTCTTCACCTGTGCATCTGATGGAATAATAGAGTGCTGTGGTGGAAACACCCCCAAAATGTCTCTCTTCCCTTACACATACATGCAAGCATATGAGCATAACCATGTTCTAAGGAATAGATGCCTCTATAAGAGGAGCTGTTTCATGCAAATGACCTCCATTGCAGCAAAATTTGGGAAATTTTGAAAGAAGTAGAATTAGTGATTTTTTTTTTTCTTCCAAGAGGCCTCAAAGCTCTTAAAATAGACCTTAAAAAATCTGGTACTCAGAGCTTTGCCTCTGAAAGCAGACAAATTGCAAACCTGGTGCAGTAAGACTCTCCTTCTCTTTTCTGATCTTTTTCCGTTTTCTCTCTCAACTTATTTTAACATCCTCTTTCATGGTCTTACCTTTCAGAAACTTGATTCAGTCCTTCCTTGCCGGCTCCTGGCAGGAGAAGCAGCAGGGCTTCCGGCCCTAATTTATGGTTTACATTTCTTCTCCATTCCCTCGTTTTGCTGTCCCAGTTCTTTACCTCCCAGCATCCTTCTGGCTTTTCCTCCATCAGAAAGGACAGTGTCATGTAGTGACTTGTAGCTTTGGAATTTGATGGCATCTGTACCAGCCTAATGATTTGGGCAGAATTTGGGAGTCTGTTTTGCACATGTGCTGCTAAATGAGGAAATAGTGGCTTTTTTCTCTTTTAATACCATCTTTCTTCCCCCTGTTCCCCCAGCCTTCATTAGCTCTGTTGCTAGGGGAAATTGAGAATTCTTTATCATGATTAATTCTGGAGTATTATCCTATAAAGTTACAAAATAGCATTTCAGAGCAAGATGTCAGGGAGTCTCCCTGCAGTTCCCATGGAACAAGTTGACCTTTCAACATCTTTGGGGGCCCATTTGAAGACAGCTAACGCAATAATTAGGACTAAGCAAAGAAAACTAATTTGGAGCTACAATATTTTAATAAGAAGCTTAAAAAATCAGAATCTACTGATACATAATAAATAGGAGTTTGAGCTTTGTTCTCTTCTTATTCCTTGTCTTTTTATATTATTTTTTGGTTTTCTCCCCCAGATTAGGGCCTCTCCATTATTTCCCTGGCGGTAGAATGAGGAGCTTGCTGGTGACAGCCTGCTGAGATTCAGGCAGGTGGAGGGAGCAGGGGTGGGGTCCCTTCAGGTGCTGCTAAATCTTGGAATTTTCTTCATCTGGGGAAGGGGTACGTTTTCTTTCTTTTTTTTTTTTTTTTGAGTTGGAGTCTCACTCTGTCACCCAGACTGGAGTGTAGTGGCACGCTCCTGGCCACCGCAGCCTCGACCTGCTGGACTCCTGCAATCCTTCCGCCTCAGCCTTCCAAGTAGCTGGAACTACAGGCGCGTGCTACCACGCCCGGCTAATTTTTGATTTATTGTAGAGATGGGGTCTTGCCAAGTTGCCCAGGCGGGTCTTGAACCCGTGGGCTCAGGTAATCCACTCACCTCAGCCTCCCAAAGCCCTGGGATTACAGGCTGAGCCACTAAGCCCGGCTAGTTTGCTTTCATTTCTAGATGCATTTGCCTTCACCAAGGAGTCTTTGGGACTAACTGCATTTTTCAGATGACTCTCTCTGAGGATGTAAGGAATGGAAGAAATTTTCTGAGCAGTTCTAAAAGCACCTTTGTGTCTTTATGAGCACTTCAGTGACTCAAGCCAAAGATATGTTGATTTGTCTCCTTAAGATCTTCTCTAGGTGACAGCAGTAACTGCCTCCCAGACCCTCAACCCCCCCACCTACCCCACCCCTCGTTCATTTGGGAGGCAGGCAGTTTGATACTGTAGTTAAGATCTTGGGTTTTGGAGTCAGACCTGCTTTCTGATTCTGGTTCTGCTATCGATTCGCTCTGTGACCTTGGGAAAGTGGCTTAACTTCTCTGACTTCAGTGTCCTCATCTATAATAGGGGGATAATGATGGTACCAATGATGTGGAGTTGCTTTGAGCCCACCGTCTGGTAAGTATACTTTCTAAATGTTAACTGTAATTGTTATTTGGGGATACTGATAGAAAATCAGTTCAACTTTCTTGGCAAGAGAAAAGAAGGTAGAAAGTTGCTAGAAGAACCTTGAAGAAAGATATGGAGTTGAGGGAGGGGAAAAGCACCTAACACAAAGAAAAGTAGGAGAACTCTGGGTACTTTAATGAGTTACCTATTATTTTACTATCTTAGTAAATTCCAGGTCTTCCTCTTTGTTAATTTATCAAACTTATTTTTCTTCCAGAAATCCCAAACTGGTTTTACTGACTCCTCAGCAGAGATTTCATAGCCACAGCAGCCACAGTGTCCTCCATTACCAAGTCATTGTCATTTTACAAAATGTACTTCTGTGTTTCTCCACTTGCATTTTGAAGTGTCATAAATAATTAAAGCAGACCACGCTTGTCAGATGAGGTTCAAGAAGTGCATTTTGGGTTGCTATACCTTTGTCCTGACAACGTGTTTATTAGCTTGCTTGTTAATTCCAGGATTGGTGAACTCAAGGCACCTCTGCACCAGCCTGCTCATACCAACACTCATTCTGAAAACTTCCAGAGAGGAACTCAGGTGACTTGCTCCTTCTCTGGGGATTCCTGGGAAGTCAAAGTGGTGAACAGTAGTCCTTCTTAGGGGGCAGAGGGGAAACAACTACTTGTGGACTGATATTCCCCCCCCAAACATGTCTGTGTGGGAAATAATAAATTGTGTGCTGAATGGAGCAGAGCAACAGAGGTTAGAAGTTTCTCAGTGGTTTGAAAAAGCAGCTAAGTACAAACAAAAAATTAGAAGAAAGCCTCTGTTAGACAGTTTTTGATTTGCTTTCTCATGAAGATGTTGGATTCTGGGCTTTTGCTCTCCGTACCTGATAATTAGAACACTAAGAAGTTTGTTCAGCCTCTGACAAGCTTTTGCTGTAATGTTGGTGGGAATAAGGAGAGGCATCTGAGGACTGTGCCGCAGAGGAGCTGTCCATGCTGACTACTTCAGTTCTTGGCAGGGTCGCCATCAGACCTGACAGGGCTAGGGGAGGCTGTGAGCAGAAAAGGGGCTCAAGAGTGTAGGCCTACAGTCACAGGACCCAGGTTCAAAGCCTGGTTTTGCCACTACTAGCTGGGTCTATTAGTTTCCTGTGGCTGCTATAACAAATTAACACATACTTGGTGATTTAAAACACGAGATTTATTTTCTCATAGTTCTGGAGACCAGAAGTCTGAAATCAGTATTACTGGGTTGAAATTGAGTTGTTGGCAGGGTTGTGCTCCCTTCAGGGACTCTAGGGCAGAATCTATTCCTTGCTTCTTCTAGTTCCTGGTGACTAATAGCATTCTTTGGTTTGTGGCCATATTTCTCCAATTTCCCAGGCTAGTGGCTTCAAATTTCTCTTTCTCTCTTCTGTCTTCACATCACCTTTTTTTCTGTGTCTGTGTCAAGTCTTCCCCAGCCTTTTTTATAAGGACACTTGTAATTGTGTTTAGAGCCTACCCAGATAATCCAGGATAATCATTTTTAGATCCTTCCCTTAATAACATCTGCAAAGATGCTTTTTTCTTTTTCTTTTTCTTTTTTTTTTTGATTTGGAGTCTCACTCCGTCGTCCTGGCTGGAATACAGTGGCACACTCATGGCCACCCCAGCATCAACCTGCTGGGCTCTAGCGATCCTTCCGCCTCAGCCTTCCAAGTAGCCGGAACTACAGGTACATGCTACCACACCTGGCTAATTTTTTGATTTTATTGTAGAGATGAGGTCTCGCCAAGGCGCCTGGGCTGGTGTTGAACCCACGGGCTCAGGCAATCCACTCACCTCAGCCTCCCAAAGTGCTGGGATTACAGGCTGAGCCACCGAGCCTGGACTCTTCTTTTTTTTTTAAAATGAAATGAGGTCTTGCTATGTTGCCCAGACTGTTCCCAAACTTCTGGGCTCAAGTAAACCTTCCACCTCAGGCTCTCGAGTAGTTTGGATTACATGCTCCGGCCAGCTTCTTTTTCCTTTTTCTTTTCTTTTTTTTGGGGGGGGGCTGAGTCTTACTCTGTTGTCTATGCAACAGCATGCTTATGGCTACAGTAGCCTCAATCTGCTGAGCTCAGGCAATCCTTCCACCTCAGCCTTCCAAGTAGCTGGAACTCCAGGTGTATGCCACCACAACCAGCTAATTTTTTGATTTATTGTAGAGATGATGTCTTGCCATGTTGTCCAAGCTGGTCTCAATCCCCTGGGCTCAGGCAATCCTCTCACCTCGGCCTCCCAAAGTGCTGGGATACAGGCGTGAGTCACTGCATGCTGCTTTTTTCTCTTTTTTTTTTCCTATCCCCCCCCTCCCCGCTTTTTTCTTATGAGGTAGCATTTACAGGTTCCAGGGATTAGAACGTGATATCTTTGGGGTACTATTATTCTGCCTACCATACTGAGTAACTTTAGACAAGTGACTTTCACCAATATGAACTTACTTTCTTATCTTATCTGTAAAATAAAAATTATTATCATATATTCTTTAATTGCCATGAGACGTAAATTAAATCTTGCATGTAATATGCCAGATATGTAGTTGGTATGTAGTTCCAGAAAGTATTATTATTTTATATATATAATATATATAATAATATAGTAATAATATATATTATATTACTGTTATTATTATTTAGCCATCTCTTGTGAAGGGCGAGACATAGTTCCTTAAGGGTTTATTTGACCTGGGATGGTTCCCCCTCATGCCCATCTTGGCTCCCTTTTCCCTGAGACCTTTGTTCACCACCCACTATGGTCAGCAGGTATCCCCTAGGCCACCCTCTTACCTAGTCCTCTGTTTTCCTTTCTCAGTGCATGGGCTGGTCTTTGGGACAGGTCTCTCCCTTCAGAAGGTGTTAATGACTGAATGCTGTATCTCCCAAAATTTATATATTGAGGTCCTGACCCCAAGTGTGGCTGTATTTGGAATAAGAAAGTAACTAAGGTTAAATAAGGTCATAGGATGGGGCCCAGATCCTACAGGGTTAGTGTCCCTGTAATAAAAGACAACAGAGAGCTTGTTTGTTCTCTCTCTGTCTCTCTCTCTCTCTCTCTCTCTCTCTGTGTGTGTGTATACACACTGAGGAAAGACCATGTGAAGGCATTGTGAGAAGGCAGCTGTCTACAAGCCATGATGAATGCTCTCACCAGAAGCCAGATTGGCTGGAACCTTGAACTTGAACGTCTAGCCTCCAGAATTGTGAGAAACTAAGTTTCTGTTGTTTAAGCCACCAGTCTGTGGTGTTTTGTTATGGTAGCTCAAGCAGAGAGTATAACCTGGCTCATACTCACTTGTGCCCGGGCACTTAAGAATAAGCTTAGACTCTGAAATAATTCCTGACTACCCTTCAAAATAGTGTGTTGTGTTGCTGCTTTCCTATGGATAATCATAACTCCACAGTGAAGGATGGAAGAATATTATTTTTACAGTGATATTTAGTATCTGTTAGCTATTAGCCAAAAGGTACGTGTCCCCAGTGAGGCACTGTAAATACATTTTATCTGTTCTATTACCTGCTGTTTCACAAACACATCCCTGAAGCATTTTAATCTTGTTTTTCATACTTGTCTTCAAGTGAAGAATTGTTCTGATTTGCAACTTTGGGGGATAATTACTATGTTCATTAGTTTCTGTTCTTTTCTTCCCCTCCATTTATTTCTGGTTCCTTGAGAAAATTTTCCCCTAAATCTACACTAACAGGAGACAAGTCACTTGATTAAAAGGGTATTTTACAACACTAATTTCTCTGGTTTCATTCTTATGGTGATGGGAGGGCTGTGTCAGCATCTCCTTAGCTTGGAGTAAAGGTCCCCCTGGTCTGACTTAGGAGAGTAAGACACTTTTGAAGGGGGCTCTGACCTCAGGCAATCTCACAGAATATTTTTTTTGTCCTGGGGGTATTCCTGGGCAAGAAGCAGGAGAGGCTCATCTAGTTTCCTTCTCATCGGTGATTCAATCACAGATATTAATCAAGTATGTGTACACAGCATTGCGGGGGACATGATTCTTGACTCGGGTGCTCAGTCCATGTGGATTAAATGAAAACATGGCTGGAGAGAGTGGCCTTAGCATTCAGAGAGACTACGGGGCCAGGCCAGTGGGCCAGTGCCTGAGTGCTAGGGAATGAAGGGCACTGAAATCTCCCTGGAAGTGTAACAGAATTGGAAATATCCTCTTGAGGGCCACGATGCCCTAGCATTTGAATCTGCAAGAAGAACCAGTAGAGGAGGAAGTTCATGTTGATGATGATTTCTTTTGCATTTAATTTTTTTCAGGTATTTTGACCTCATGAGCTCCTTCTTCATTTTAGACAAGGACTATTATGTATGTTTTGTATAAATGCAGATGTTTTATAAATGTCAAGTTGTCATCCAAGACAGTTGAGGGAGGAGATGGAAAAATAGTAATTTGGACAAGTCAGCTTAGGATAAGAAAAGAGGCAGGGATGTATGTGAGTGAGATGCCTGGGAAAAGAACCAAAGAAGGTGAGAAAGTAGAAACCAGAAAGAATTTGAGTTAATCTGGAACAGAATGGGAGCCAAGCTTGGAGAAGTCTGATCTGGGCTAGATACCCAAGGAAAGAACACTAGAAGGATTTCTGTCTTGTGATAATGAAGAGGGATAGATGCAGTTAGCTTGGAACACTGGGGAAAGAGGAGTGTTGGTTGGAGAGAATGGTTATGTGTTTATTATTATGTGTTTATTTGCCCCCTTTTTTCTTCTAGAAGGCAGGAGAGGGAGCTTAGTCATCTCTGTATCTTGGATGTTTAACACTGTGTCTAGCACATGGGAATTGCTGCAAAGATGACTGATGCTTAAGGTTAGGACCCGGGCAAACTAGATGCTAAAGACTGGGAAGTGTGAGGGGTTGGGTGGGGTGTGGGATTGTGGTGGTGGCAGGTAGGTAAGTGGCTTAGGGGGTGAACCAGGATAGAACTGATAAGTGAGTTTTACACAGACTCTCAATCACCTCTCCAGAATTAATTAAACATCCCTCCTGTGTCATGCGTTATGCTAGTTGTGTAGAGTGAACATGGTCCCTGTCATTATGATGTTGAAGATCTAGCAGGGGGAAAGGACAACTGTATGAGAAAGTGTAACAAGTGCTGTGATCAGGGAAGTACAGGTGCTCTGGCAGTATTGAATCTGTTCTAGTGGGGAGGGTTGGGGAAGGCCTCCTAGGGGAAGTGTCTTTTTTTTTTTTTTTTGAGTGGGAATCTCACTCTGTGCCCAGGCTAGAGTACAGTGGAATGCTCATGGCCATCATAGCCTCGACCTGCTGGACTTAAGCTATCCTTCCACTTCAGCCTTCCAAGTAGCTGGAACTACAGGTGTGCACTACCACACCTGGCTAATTTTCTGATTTCTTGTAGAGACAAGGTCTCGCCAAGTTGCCTAGGCTGGCCTTGAACCCCTGAACTCAGGCAGTCCTCGCCTCCGCCTCCCAAAGTGCTGGGATTACAGACGTGAGCCACTATGCCCGTTGGGAAGTGTTATTTAAGCTGAAGTCTTTAGGATGAGTAGAAATTTATTAGATAAAGAGGAGGGGAAATGGCATTCCAAATAGAAGGAATGACATGGGCAGAAGCCTGGAGTTGGGAGACAAGGTGTCTTAGAGCATTGGGATAAAAGTTGTACAAGGCCAACTGCAGAGAGGGAGAAGAAAGAGATGAAGCTGTGGATGTTGATGGGGCTGGAGAGTGTGGGTATAGAACTTGTCCTTTATTGTGGTGGTCCCGGAAAACCAGGGAAGGATAGGGTCATATTCATGCTCTGTCTGTAGACTAACTCCTCTAACATTTAATCAAGATGTATACTTGTAATTGGCTGATCTTTCACCTCAGGATCCTTCAACATTGCAGTGAAGTCTGCCCATTTGCTCCAAAACACTGTCTGAGCTCGGGGGGCCTGAGGTGTGGTGGAGAGCAGGGCCTGAGTCCTTGGTGTTTGCTCTCAGACCCACAGCCCAAGGCAGCACTGCTGAACGTGCAGCTTTCAGGTGTCCCGCCTCAGCTGCAGCTCTTCCTGCTCTTACCCTAGAGCCCCTTCACAGCAGCTTAAAATTCTTCAGCCAAGGCACCGTCCTCTGCTCCATGCTCTCTACAAATTGAAAATTTTTATGACAATGTCAAATCAATGGGAAAAGTTTTCACAAGTAGGATTGAGAATAAAGACCTCTTTGCCTTTTCTCCCTGCAAGGGAATTCGAAAAATATAGAAATTCTAAGTTATATGTTAAATATCCTTGGGGTTTCCTTTCCTTCCCTTTTGAAGGTTTTTTCCATTAACCAAAAATCCGACAGAAATGCTTGTGGGAAGATAATTCCTTTTGGCTAGAGCTTATGCTCCATGTGAGCTTTTTAATTTTCTTTTGTTGGTGGTGGGTTGGGACCCAACTGTGCAGTTGCTGGAACTCATCACAAGCCTGTTGCCGGGCAAGTTATCTCTGTGAATCTGTATCTTCCCCTCTCATACCTACCCAATGAAAGCCAAATTAAATCAATTTTTAATCAAGGAGATGAATGAGGAGTTTTTCTTAGAAAAGAAACCTCAAGGCCCCAAAGTCTGGATACGATAAAAAAAAAAGTGAAGTTTTTATTTGCCTGTGTGCCATTAGGCATGGTTTTTTTTTTTTTTTTTTGAGTTGGAGTCTCACTCTGTCACCCAGACTGGAGTGCAGTGGCCGCTCCCGGCCACCGCAGCCTTGATCTGCTGGGCTCTGGCAATCCTTCCGCCTCAGCCTTCCGAGCAGCTGGAACTACAGGTGCGCGCTACCACGCCCGACTAATTTTTGACTTATTGTAGAGATGAGGTCTCGCCAAGTTGCCCAGGTGGGTCTCGAACCCGCGGGCTCAGGCAATTCACTCACCTCAGCCTCCCAAAGCACTGGGATTACAGGCTGAGCCACCGAGCCCGGCTTAGGCATGGTTTTTTTTTTTTGTTTGTTTGTTTGTTTTTTTGTTTTTTTGAGTTGGAGTCTCACTCCGTCGCCCAGACTGGAGTGCAGTGGCCGCTCCCGGCCACTGCAGCCTCGACCTGCTGGGCTCCGGCGATCCTTCCGCCTCAGCCTTCCAAGTCGCTGGAACTATAGGCACGCGCTACCACGCCCGGCTAATTTTTTGATTTATTGTAGAGATGAGGTCTCGCTAAGTTGCCCAGGCGGGTCTCGAACCCACGGGTTCAGGCAATCCACTCACCTCAGCCTCCCAGGGCGCAGGATTACAGGCTGAGCCACCGAGCCTGGCTAGGCATGGTTTTAATGTCAGGAAAGCAGTAGATGCTGTTAAGGTAGTGTTTGAAAAGCTGTCATGTAAGGGAGATGGAGTGTGCTTCTTCTTCTGCCCTTCTTCCTCTCTTTCATAGGTGTGCCTGCCTCTGTGTTCCCAACGCCTTGCCCTGGTACAGAGTAGGTGCTTGGCGATGTCTGAATGAAGGAAAAGGATGGTTTTGAGCAGCACCTTCTTTTTCTCCTGTGGTCTCTTTCTTCTAGCTCCTCGGTCTATTTGTTCATTTCGTCATCCCTTTGTTCATTTACACAGCATGCATTTGTTCTTTCTAGGCTGGTGTGGGGGCCAGTGGTAGAGAATGAGGCAGAGGGAAGGTTTTCATGAGTTGAGGCTGGTAGGCATGGTCAGAATTCTCTTTTGTCTTCAATACCTATCTTGTCCTTTATTTTGAAAAACAGATTTCCAAGGTATTGTCAACACAAACATCCTCCTCCTGAAAATCGCTGCCTTCTTCTTGCTTTGGTGGAAGCAGATGATTTCCCTTATGGCAAGGGAGGGTGGTGGAGGGAGTAGGGAGGAAGACTCTTCACCTCAGTGGCTGTCCTAGAGTGTGTCCCCATGGGCTGGGAGGGAGGGGCCGTGGGGGAGCCAAAATTGCCTTGCCTGGGTTTTGATTTCCATCACTGAAGGACTGGCTTTGGGCTCTGGGCTCTCAAGGCCTTGGTATTTCCAGAGAACTCACGCAGGCACCAAACCTTCCCTGCAGCCCATGTCCTAGCTTGTTACTGCTATTGAATGGGCCCCCTGAGTGCTTCTCCTCCTCTGCAGAAGAAAGTGGCTTTTATTGAGAGCCTTCAGGAGGGACTCAGGAGACTAGATGTTGGATATTCCAGAAACCCTGGGCTGAGCAAATGAGAGATTCATTAAAGCTGTTTGCGTCCAGCTTCCTCATTGTGCAGCTCTGCTTGGGTCTGGCCTCATTGAAAGCCTGTGGGGGTGGCTCTCACCTGAGAGGTGGGAAGTTGTTATAGCAAATTTGGGCATGTGAGTAGGAGCATTGGGGAAGGGAGATATTTAGTAGAGAAAATTGACAATAGTTGATGATGCATGGGCAGGGAGTAGAGAGAAAGCGGGGAGGGAGAGGGAGATGTTGAGAGATCCTGGGTTTCTGGCTTATGCAGTAGAGCTGGGCAGTTCTAGGGGAGGATGAGGTTTGTGGAGGGGAGACAGGAGCTCAGCTTTGAACTTGCTGAGTGTGAAACATACAAGGGGAGAGTGCAGCAGGCACATTCTTTGGGGAGAGGTGGCATGCTGACTTCCTGTTGGTTATCCACTGGGGTTTTAGGCTACTCCAGATTTTGTTTACTCTTCTATTAAAGGAAATAGAAATTGGGAGTTTGCCCAAGCTAATAAACCACTGAACTACCAGGCAAAGGGATGAGTTTGTAAGCAGTGTTCATGAACTATGGTGGCTCTTATTCAGGTAGCAGACTTATAACAGGCTTCATTCTCCCTGTCACTATGGGACGGGTCTGAAAAGGAGAGGGATTCAAGAGATTTGCCAAGAGTGCAATGAGCTATGTGTTTGAAACCTGTCTAACTTGTCTGGTAAAGAGGGTTCTTGTATATCATCATGTTGCTCTCCATAAGCCCTTTTCTCCAGCATATACTTGTTGAAATAAATGCATGTTCCTAGTTTTGCGGCTTCAGTTCTTTTTAAAAAGCACTCTTGTCTCTCTGCCTGGGATGCTTTTCTCATTGGCTTTGTTTTGGTAGATGCTTTTCCTTTTTTAATCTTCAATGCTCAACTCTTCCAGGAAGTTCTCCCTGATCCCCCATCTCCTGATGGAGATGTCTGTTCTCTTCTGCTTCAGAGCCATCTCTGTCAGGGCTCTTTCAACCCAGTCCTTGCTGTAATTGCCAATTTACTCACCTCTCTCCATGGCTGGTCTGGAAGCTCCTGGAATACAGGACCCCTATTTACTTAGTGTTTGTATCCACAGCACCTGGCACATGTCTAGGATGAAGCAGGGCTCAACAAATATGTGTTAAAGGATGAATAACCTTCCTGTTGGATGTGTACAACTTTATGTATGTTCCCTAGTAGGCAGTATGAATTTCTTCATCTTTTCATAGAATGTGAGTTTTTGCTCTTTTGGTAGCTTTTCTGAATGGGAGCGTGAACAAGGTCTTTGCAAAAACATTTTGTCTGGATTGGCATGACTGCTACTCATCTGGCGTTGAAATGGCTTTGGCATGAGTGTGGAACTGCAGGTAGAAAGTAAAAGTGTGTCTGGGCGTGTTCTTGTGTACTTTTTACATTTTTGCGAACTACAACCCAAGTATGTACAACTTTATGTATGTTCCCTAGTAGGCAGGGCTTTGAGGCCAGGGCTTGTGCCTAGTTGTTTACGGGAGCGGTTGCCTTCTAGTGTGAAAGTCTGTGATATTAACCAAGCTTCTACCCGGTGTTTTCTGTTGGCATTACCAGAGGGTGCAGAGGATGTTTTAAGAAGAGTGACCACAAGAGGAATCCCTGAGCAGTGAGTTGGGATGCAATAATTGTAAAGAATTGCCTCCTCCTTTGCAGGAGGGCACGCCCTTTAGGCAAAATGGAAGGTGTAGGGAGTGACTGAGTGACAGACACAAAAAAGTAAGACCAACAGAAAGGTGAGGTTGTAGTTCTGTAAGGAAACCAGAAAGAACTGGGACCCCCGTTATTAAGGGTGAGGCAAGGGAGGGCTACTTAGCACCTCTCACACCCTGGTTGCTCTTAAAATGATGTTTTCTTACTTATGACACAGTGGGATTTGGTTCAGAGCATCTGCTGCCCAAAATGTAGGCTCCAAATGCTTACGGATCTTGGCTGGGTGTGCTCTGCCTTGAGGCAGTTAGTGAGATAGACTGTTTCCAGGATATGTTTACCTGGGCAGGTAGCTGACATGTCATCCCCTTTCAGCAAATCTGGTTTGGTGAGAAGGCTGGCTGGCAAACTGTCCCCATAGAGTCTACTGTGGCAGGAGAAACTTCCTGGAGTCCTGCTGGCATCTCCATCACAAGCTCATTCACTGGAACCCAGAGTCCCTTTGTAGGTTCCAGTCTGGGACACTGCTGTTGGCTGAGCTGTACCCCTGTCAGTTGCAGGCTGATGACTCCTGGCAGGCTGTGATTTGGTTGTTGGCATCTTTCAGGGCCCCCCTGACCCCACCTGCTGTCACAAATCCTGTTGCATACCTCTTGTACACATGCCTGAATGTTTCGTGATATACCACTCTTTAGAAGAACAGATACCAGATGGGAAAAGTAACTCTCTTGGGTTTATGTGTGCTTTTTTTTTTTTAAGTGCACTTTAAAAAATAAATTGTAGCCTAGTTTGGCACTTTTTCATGCTCAGAATGTATTTATTTGTCATGTTCTTGCTGCCCTATGGAGACCAACAGAGCTGTGAAGAGACAGCATCTCATTAGGAGCCTCTGGATGAAAACCAGGGCTCTTATGGCACTTCCCCAGGGATGCAGCTCCTCCCCTTCCACAGACTGCCAAGCCCAGGGCCTGGGAATGACTCCCTGGGGTAGTGTGCTCTGTGCCAGTGTCCAAGAATGGTTAAGGAATTTAATTAAGCAACTAATAGACTAGGCAATGTTTAAAGTTAACGTGTGATTTTGTTGACATTAAACACAGTTATTTAAATATCAGTTAATTAGTGCTTTTTAATATTGCTTCTTGAACTCAAGTTTGGTTACAACAGTTGACAAAGATACTTGACAGACTCAAGTTTGGTGTGGAGGCGTGGGGCACAGTTGAATATGGACTTGGAGGAAGGGAAGAAGGAACGCATAATTTACAGCTGCTGAAGTAATTCAGCTGTTTCCCTTGCTGATTGCTCTCCTCCTCTGTACTGCTGAGGCAGTGAATTGTTAATGGGATGGGCTCTTGCTGTGCCAATCAGGGTTGGGGTGAGGCCCCTTTGATTGTTGGGAATAAAACTCTGAGATGGGAAAGGAACACTTTAAACCACATATCCCCTCAACTCCAGATAGGATAGAAAATTTAGGGTGTGCTATCATATGAAGACTGTGTGCTGTTAGGTAGAGGCAGGCACTGAACTGTGGAATATTTGATTGGGTAACGAGGGACAGTGGGGAGGATGTGAGTCAAGGGTAGGATTCAGCTTACAGATCTGCAGACAACTGAGTTGTCCACAGACAGCAGACTTCTCTACGGAGTGACTGGCAACCCTTTGGGACATCTCCCTGCCTGAAAAGAGCTGCTTTGTACTCCTGCTAGGGCAGTGTCACTATTTGAGATTAAGGTGTTTATCTACTTACCTGTTCATCTTTTCTCTCATTCATTCACTTATTTGTTCATCAGCCATACTTTTATTGAGTGTTTGCTATGTGTTAGACCCTGCACCAACTATGACTAGAACAGTGGGTGAAGACAGAGTCCATGCCCTCAGGGAATTTATATTTTTAATACAGCTTGGTGGCTCTTATGATAGCTGGGAGTACATGGAGAATCAACAAAATATGACAAATAAAATCCAGCAGAGGAAAAGTGATTACTGACCAAGTTGAGCTTATCTGAGGAATTCAAGGGTGGTTTTACATTAGAAAGTCTATACATAAACTCGCCACACTAACAGATTAAAGGGAAAACTATGTGATCATCTAAGTAGATGTAGAAAGCACACTTGATAAAACTTAGCATGCGTTCATGATAAAACCTAGCAATTTAGGAAAAGAAGGGAACTTCTTTACCTTGACAATGAATATCTACCAAAAAACTACAGAAAACATCATTTTTTGTTTCTTAAAAATTTAGAAGAAAGAGCAATACAATATACCCACATACCCAATTTCCAGTTTTAGCAATTCCCAACTCATGGGCAATCTTATATTTTTAAAATTTTTAGCATGATAAAATACATGCAGAATCAAATTTGTCATTACGAATTTTTTTTTTTTTTTAAGAGATAGGCTCTTGCTCTGTCAACCAGGCTGGTCTCAAACTCCTGGGCTCAAGAGAGCCTTCTATCTCAGTTTCCCAAGTAGCTGGGACTACAGGCATACGCTACCATGCCTGGCTTTATTATGACAGTTTTTAAGTGTAAAATTTACTGGCATTAGTTACATTCACAATGTTGTGCAACTGTCACCACTATCTACTTCTAAAACTTTTGCAACACTCCAAGCAGAAACTCTGTACCCATTCAGCAATAACTTTCCATTACTCACTCCCTCTCTACTAGCTGCTAACCTCTTATCTACTTTCTATTTCTGTGAATTTGCCTATTCTAGATATTTCATGTAAGTGGAATTATACGATATTTGTCCTTTTTGTGTCTGGCTTATTTCACTTAGGTAATGTTTTCAAGGGCTGGGCGTAGTGGCTTATTCCTGTAGGCCGAGGTGGGAGGATTGCTTGAGATTAGGAGTTCAAGACCTGGGCAAAAAATAAACATTTACTTACAAAAAATAAAGATAAACATAAGCTGGGTGTGGTGGCACACTGTGGTTCCAGCTACTGGAGAGGCTGAGGTGCCTGAGGTCAAAAGGTTGAGGCTGTGGTGAGCCAAGATTGCTCCACTGTACTCCAGCCTAGGCAACAGTGTAAGACCCTAACTCAAAAAAAAAAAAATAAAGCCGGGCTCGGTGGCTCAGCCTGTAATCCTGCACCTTGGGAGGCTGAGGTGAGTGGATTGCCTGAGCCCGCGGGTTCGAGACCTGCCTGGGCAACTCAGTGAGACCTCATCTCTACAATAAATCAAAAAATTAGCTGGGTGTGGTAGTGCGCGCCTGTAGTTCCAGCTACTTGGAAGGCTGAGGCGGAAGGATCGCCAGAGCCCAGCAGGTCGAGGCTGCAGTGGCCGGAAGCGGCCACTGCACTCCAGTCTGGGCAACAGAGTGAGACTCCAACTCAAAAAAAAAAAAAAAGAAAAAGCTAAAGAATAACGTTTTAAAGGTTTATTTATATTGTAGCATATATCAGAACTTCATTCTTTGTTATGGCTGGATAATATTCCATTACATGAATATAAAAATACATACACATACACCACATTTTATAAAAATCCATTCATCAGTTGATGGGTATTTGAGTCATTTTTTAACTTTTAGATTTAGTGAGTAATGCTGCTATGAAGATTCACATGCAAGGAATCATGTGAATCAGACATGTGATTCGCAGATATTTTCTCCCATTCTTTGGTTGTTTTTTTTCTTTTTTAAAATTTATTTTATTTTAAAGATGTGGAGTACAATTCCGGATTAGGTATATAAGTGGTCATCATATAGATAAAGTTTGGGCTTACCTTTAGTCCCCACTTTGCCTGGTTTGAGATCAGGTATGGTTATCGTTTCATTCTCTCTCTCTCTTTTTTTTTTTTTGAGTTGAAGTCTCACTCTGTTGCCCAGGCTGGAGTATGGTGGCACACTCACTGCTATGGCAGCCTCAACCTGCGAGGCTCATGTGATCCTTCTGACTCAGCCTTCCACTGAAACTATAGGTACCATGCCTAGTTAGCTTTTTGATTTATTGTAGAGATGAGGTCTCACCATATTGCCTACGCTGGTCTCAAACTCCTGGGCTCAGGCAATCCTCTTGCCTCTGCCTCCCAAAGTGCTGGGATTATAGGCATGAGTCACCACTCCTGGCACATTCTCTTGATAGTGCCTTTTGATGGACAAAAGTTTTAAATTTTGATTATTTATTTATTTGAAGACTAGACAAGTGCAGTTGTAAGAAGGGAGGAAAAAGTAGAACAAGGAGTTCAATCTGTAACTGACTATGAGCAATCAATTGAGATAACTCATTACATTTGGACCCAGCCAAAAGTTTTAAATTTTAATGAAGTCCAACTTACCTATTTTTAAAATTACCTGTGATTTTGATGTCATATTTGAGAAACTGTTGTAAAATTCAAGGTCATGAAGATTTTTCCCATAGGTTTACTTCTAAGAATTTTATAGTTTTAGATTTTTTTTTTTTTTTTTTTTGTTTTAAGTAGAAAAAAGTACCCCAAACATGGGTTCAGTTGCCGCGTCCCGCCACAGCACCCAAAAACATCGGGGGAACCGCGATACTTACCCCAAAGCCATACAAAAA
>CAUYQG010247454.1:0-20543 GCA_963574415.1 Tarsius wallacei | reverse complement strand
ACAGAAAGAAACTGGAAACATTTTCCCAGAAAACCAGAACAAGACAAGGCTGTCCACTCTCACCCCTCTTGTTTAACATTGTGTTGGGGGTCCCAGCAAGAACAATTGGACAAGAGAAGGAAATCAGGGGTATCCAAATAGAAAAAGAGGAAGTTAAGTTGTCCCTCTTTGCTGACAATAAGATCTTATACCTCAAAAACCCAAGGGAATCTGTCAAGAACCTGCTTTCACTGATAAATGACTTTGGCAAAGTCTCAGGGTACAAAATAAATGTGCAAGAGACAGTTGCATTCTTATACACCAACAACAAACAGGCAGAGAAGCACAATCTCATTCACAATAGCCACAAAAAAGTGAAATATCTCGGCATCTTCCTAACTAGAGAAGTAAAAGAACTTTACAATGAAAACAATAAAATATTGCTAAAAAAATCCAAAAAGACACAAACAAATGGAAAAATATTCTATGCTCATGGATAGGAAGAATCAGCACTGTTAAGATGTCCATCCTTCTCAAGGCAATCTACAGATTCACGCAATACCCATTAAATTACCACCATCATTCTTCTCAGAAAGAATGTATTGGAAATGACAATATAGAAATTCATATGGAAACATAAACGACCATGAATAGCCAAAACAATCCTCAGCTAAAAGAAACAAAGCAGGAAATATCACACTTCCAGACATGAAACTTTACTATAAGGCAATAATAATCAAAACAGCCTGGGATTGGTATGAGTATAGGCATATGGACCAATGGAACAGGATAGAGATTCTGGAAGCAAAGCCTCACTCAATTTCTCAACCAATTCGTCTTAGACAAACCCTCCACCAACAACCACTGGGGATAAGAGAACTTATTCAGTAAATGGTGCTGGGAAAACTGGCTGACCACATGCAGAAGATTTAAACAAGATTCTTACCTATCACCATACATAAAAATCAACTCTAATTGGATCAAAGACCTAAATGTAAAACCTCAAACTATAAGAACTTAAGAAAACGCAGGAGACATCCTTATAGAAATTGGAACTGGCAACCAATTCCTGATCCAAACCCCAAGAGCCCATGCCATAACAGGCAAAATAGAAAAGTGGGACCTCATCGAACTCAAAAGCTTCTGCAACACAAAAGAAACCATTGAGAGAGCAGGGAGACAGCCCACAGAATGGGAAAAAATATTTACCAACTCTATTTCTGACAAAGGCCTAACATCTAGGATCTACAAGGAACTCTAACATACAAAAGAAAAAAGCAAATACCCCCATTAAAAAGTGGGCAAAAACCATGAATAGACACTTCTCAAAAGAAGATATACAGGCAGTCAACAGACACATGAAAAAGTGCTCAGCCTCACTAATCATCAGAGAAATGGAAATCAAGACCACATTGAGATACTACCTAACACTAGTAAGAATGGCCATCATTAATAAAACAAACAACAGTTGATGGCAAGGATGTGGAGAAAAAGGAAAGCTTCTACATTGCTGGTGGGAATGCAAACTGGTGCAATCTCTTTGGAAAACAATGTGGCAATTTCTAAAAGAGCTAGACATTGACCTTTCATATGATCCAGCAATCACCCTACTGGGAATATACCCAGAAGAACTCAAACCAATATACCCAGAAGAACTCAAGCCATTTTACATAAAAGATACCTGCACACGTATGTTTATTACAGCAGTATTCACAATAGCAAAAACATGGGACCAACTGTGCTGCTGAAACTGGTCCAGATTAAAAAATGTGGTACATATACACACAGGAATATTGCGCAGCCATAAAGAAAGACAAACATATGAACTTTGCAGCAACTTGGATGGATTTAGAGTCTATTAGACTCAGTGATCTATCACAGAAACAGTACCTCATGTTCTCACTCATAAGCGAACCCTGAACATTTACCATGATACTATAAGAAAGGGATTGGCAGTAGTGGGACACTTCCAGGGCTAGTGGAGGGGAGCACAACAGCAAAGGGGACCTGCTCTCAAGTGGAAACCAAAAGAAGGCTCAAACTTTACCTGTATTATGACCACTTGTATACCTAATCCTGAATTGTACCTTACATCTTTAAAATAAACAAAAATTTAAAAAATTTTAAAAAATAATGAGAGCCCTTAGTCTCAACTTCTGACAAAATGAATGACTGTGATATTTTTTCTCAATTCCCCCTCACGCCCGGTGTCATCCTAAAACCTGAGTTCAACCGAAAAATGAGGATTTTCTCTTAATTTTCATTAACCATATTACTCTAGTTTTGAAAGACAAAACAGTATCTGTCTGGGGATGGGGGGACACACCTCACCAACAAGGGTACCTGTACAATGCATATTGTATAACTAACCCTTAACTGTACCCCACAATTTTAAAATAAAAAAATATGTTTTAAAAAAAAAAAGAAAGACAAAACAAAAATACCTTATATCTAGGCTGTATGACCTTGGGCAAGTTTACCATAAACCAAAATATTCCTTAATTCCTTGGATTAATAATTGTACCAGTCTCACTAGGTAATGGTCTAGAGTAAGTCAACAGTGCATGCAACAAGCATTGCATAGTATCCAGCACACAGTGTTCAATCTTAGTAAGTCAAGTAAATGTATCCTTGTTACTATTTGCTGCTGGAGATTTTAAAGAAAAAGTATTCTTGCGAATCCTTAGAATGTGTTTCAAGAGCTGCTGCTATAACCAACTCTCTGTTGTTCCCACCTGCCCTAGACAACCCCTTTGACTCAAGGGTCTCTAGTCATTTCTGCCCAGGTCTCTACTAATTTTCTGTATCAACTAGAAAATGCTTCTGGTGGTGGGGGGAGGAGGTGTTCCAAAGACCAGGACCTTGTCCATAAAGATCTCTACAGAGATGAGTTAATAATACAATCCATCAAATCACCAATATCCCGAGAGCTTCAAACAAAGCAGTTAAAAGTAATTAAAACCTGTAATTACTTTTAACTGTTTAGTAAAGTCTCTATGATTTGGCTTAAATCTAACTTTATTTCTCACATGAGAGCTGCATTATTCTGTACATGAATGTACCATTGAGGCTTCTGGCTGACCATAACAGAACAGAAGTGCACTGGGAAGAGACTAGCTGACTAGGAAAGAGGGGAGGATTCACTAATGAAAAGGCAGCAGCAGCATGGGCAGGTGGGGATTTGGATGTTAGGAATGCACCGATAATCTCATCACAATCTCTCCACAGAAATAAATGAGTGACAACAATTCTCATCTTTGCCTAGCTCCGTCCTTGACTCACACTCGCAGGAAAGAATGTTCCTCACAGTAAGGATAGGCATATGACCTAACCTTGGCCAACCAAATGCTCCCACCCAAGACTTTAACTCTGGAGCAAGTTCATTAACACATTCATTCAACAAATATTTATTGAATATGCATACTTTCAAGATCCTAAAGATATAACAGTTAGAAAAAAAGACTACTTGCCTGGAATATTAAATGAATAATTTTTAAAAGATGTACATATGTCAGCTGGGTGCGGTGGCTCATGCCTATAATCACAGCACTTTGGGAGGCCGAGATGAGAGGACTGTCTGAGCTCATGGGTCTGAGATAAACCTGGGCAACTTGGCGAGACCTCATATCTACAATAAATCAAAAAATTACCTGGGCATGGTGGTACGTGCTTATAGTTTCAGTACTCGGAAAGGCTGACGCAGAAGGATTGCCTGAGCCCAGCAGGTTGAGGCTGCGGTGACCATGAGCGTGCCATGGCACTCTAGCCTGGGCAACAGAGTGAGACTGCAACTCAAAAAATATATATACATGTGTCAGATGGTGATACCTTCTACTTAGAAAAATGAAACTGAATGAGAGAATACAGAGGGCAGGAATGTGAGTGGTTACACTAATTATTTTATGCAGGACAGACAAAAAAGACCTGTAACAAAGTACCACTTGAGTAGGTACCTGAAAGAACAACAGCGTGAGTCATGTGGGCACTTTGAGCAGTTCTGTCCAACAGGAACATAATGTGATAATGTGAGCAACACACGTAGTCACATTAAAAAAGTAAAAAGAAACAGGTGAAATTGCTTCTCAGAATATATTTTACTTTGCCCGATATGCCAAAAATATTTTCCTTTCAACATATAATCAATATAATAAAAGTCATTTGTGATCGATCTTATACTCTCTTTTTCGTCGTAAGTCTTCCAAATCTAATGTGCATTTCACACTTGCAGCAATCTCAATTCAAGACCTTCATAGCCACATATGGCTCAAGGCTATCACATTGGGCAGGTTCAGGATGAGAGTGTCCCTGTAGGGGCTACAGCAAATGTCAAGCCCCAAGAGGGTACGCCTGACCTGTTTACAGAAGAACTCAAAGTCCACAGTGGCTGATGCAATGTGAGCAAAGGGGAGGGTGGCAAGATAAGAGGTCAGACAGGTCAGAGGGAGTGCAATCATGCAGGGTACCCCAGGCCCTTGAAGGGACTTCAGCAATAACTGCGAGTGACAATGGAAGCCACTAGAGCTGGGGACAGCTTCAGGGGCCTGTGACCTGTGCAGCTGCACAGGACCCCATGCTTGGTTTAATAATGCTCTTCTGCCATCCTGAAATTCTCAATTTTTTTGGACCAGAAGCTTCACATATACATTATGTACTGGGCCCCATAAATTAGATAGCTGGTTGTAACTGTAGTATTTTGATCAGAGAGTGACATAAACAGTTTATGCTTCATTTATTTATGCATTTATTAGTTTTTAGACAGGGTTTTCCTCTGCCACCAGGTTGGAGTACAGTGACATAATCATAGCTCACTGCAGTCTCGAACTTCTAGGCTCCAGTGTTCTTCCCACCTCAGCTAGGTCCACAGGCACATACCATTATACCTCGCTAATTTTTTTAATGCTTTTGTGAAGACAAGGTCTCACTATATTTCCCAGGCTGGTGTGGAACTCCTGACCTCAAGCAATCCTCCCGCTTCAGCCTTCCAAAGTACTGGGATTACAGGTATGAGCCACCCCGCCCAGCCTTGTTTTATGCTGTAAAAGTCTGTGTTAAGACCAGGTTGTAGGAAACATAAGGGTGAAAGTAGAAAAAGTAGCTAGGATGCTGTTGATCTAAGCCAGGTGACTGCTGATGGTGGCAAGTAACACCAAGGACAGGGTTAGGTAGTTCCACTTGCTAGCAGCTGCAGCATGGTGCCCAACAAACTTGTCAATGGCAGCGTCCTGGCCAGCGGCTCCTGCAGCCCACCACATTTCTGCCCAGTTTCTATGCTGGGTGCCTGTTTATCTGAGAGCCCTATATCTTTCCAACACATTTTATTTTTCACAAAAGAGCAGACATGGGTTCCTCTTCTTGCTTCCCCTTTTTCTAGAAGAAGGAAGGACACTGAATGGTCCCACCAAAACTGTACTACACAGTAGCAAAATGAAATTCTCCAAAAGAAAATTGTTGTGCTGTCACAAAATCAGGGTCCCTATAAAGGAGAAAATGAGCTTCTGAAGGAAAGAAGGAAGGGCTCTAAGAAGGTAAGCATTTTCTGTGTTGGGTCACTGAGGTTGGAACTTATTATACATTCTTTCATTCACTTTTAAATCAAGCAATGGTTGTAAAACATTACCCTTAACCTTCCCAAAAAAAAAAAAAATCTACATGGGTTTGGCAGGATAGCATCTACTAAAGTTATGTGAATACCAATGCATCTAAAATACATATAAGACCCACAAAATACTTTGCTAACTCTCAGTGAGGAAAAATAAAAATTTAGCTATCTTTTTTTGGACTTTTTGTTATTTTAGATTTGTATCATGTTGTACAATTACTTCTACGATTAAGTTGGCAAATTTTAAAAACCCTCGAACATCTAGGCATACATGGAACATACCTTAAAATAGTAAAAGCCATCTATGAGAAACCAACAGCCAGCATACTACTAAATGGACAAAAATTGGAACCATTTCTCCTGATAACTGGAACAAAACAAGGATGCCCATTCTCACCCCTTCTTTCCAATACAGTATTGGAAGTCCTGGCTAGAGCAATCAGAGAAGAGAAGACAATCAGGGGTATCCAAATAGGTAGAGAGGAAGTCAAGTTATCTCTCTTTGTATGTCATTCTTTGAGAAGTGTCTGTTCAAGTTCTTTGCCCACTTTTTAATAGGATTTTTAAATTTTTTCCTTTTAGTTCATTTGAGTTCCTCGTAGATCCTAGATGTCAGGCCTTTGTCAGGTGCATAGCTTGCAAAAATTTTTTCCCATTCTGTAGATTGTCTCTTTGCTCTCTTGATGGTTAATTGCTCAGTTAGTATATAGTGAGAGTTTCTGTTTAAGAACCTCATGCCAATGAGGTTTGTGCCTCATTGTATTAATATATCTATGCAAATTGGTGCTCTAGCTATGTTTTCATTTATTCTCTGTTTGTCTGTTGGCATCCATTCATTACAGAATGAATTGATATAATTATTACTAATTATTACTATATTATAGGTATAGCCATTATATTAACTATGTTTTCTTATTTTCTGTTTTGTTGATACTCTGGCATTTAGGAACCTAGGGACAGACTGCCCCTTCCAAGGGATCCTAATTCCTAAAGATAACAGCAATTTGTTTATGAGGACTTCTCTCATATGCAAATCAACCAATCCTGAATCTGCAGCCCCAGTCACCCTCTTATCTACTTTTTACAAGTCAATATTTTACTGGCCATGAATCATTTCAAGGCCAGATTCAGGTAGCTAAAGACCATCCCTATAGCCCAAAGTCTGCTAGAATTATTTAAACCAGTCAACCCTAAACCGTTTAGTCTTCCTGCTTTGTCTTTCCCACAGAAACCCCAATAAGTCTCTGGCTGAAGCTTTTTCCTCACTCTATCTCCTGACCCAAACCTAGCACTTCTCATGTGACTGCATGAAGCGGCATGCCCCCTTCTCTTGAAAAATGTAAGTAAAAATTCTTCTTTCAATGATATTACTCTCTGTGTGTCATCACTCAGTCCCCTCTATAAATAAAAATCACATGGATACAAATGAAACACTTGCATCACTCAGTCCCCTCTATAAATAAAAATCACATGGATACAAATGAAACACTTGGTGATTGTTTTCACGTCTGTTCCAAGCCTCGCTCTGATTATCAGTGGATGGAGCTAGGTGAGTAGGCATAGCTTTCCCAATGTCCCAGTTGACTGTGACCACAGGACTCTTTCTCTTTCTTTGTTTTTTCTTTCTTTCTTTCTTTCTTTCTTACCTGTCTCTTTCCTTGCTTCTTCCATTAAGTGTATGGATATCTTGCCATTTTGCTTGTATTATGGAGGTATAACTTCCTCTTAATTGCTCTCTGCCAAGATCTTCACTGTTTTCAACAATGTCCTCAGACTTGAAGTTCTCCATTCTCTGTTCCAAATAAGATCAGTCTCCTCAAGCAGTTACAGAGCTCTTTGTCCTATGACCAGTCTGTCTCACTAGCAAAGGCACCTGTGCAACACTGCACCAACACAAGGGATGGAGATCCCTCTTTCAGAGTGATATTCTCACTCCATACATGGACACTGGGATAGTGATATTTTCTGGTCTTCTTAGCTTGTCTCTCCCACAATGGAACATATATCTTATGAATAAAATTGAGTGGGAGTGTTCTGAGTGCCACTATTTTCAGTTTGCCACACTTGAAACAGATAGTTTGTCCTAATTAGGGGAGCTAGGTGGAAGAAAGGGGACCTTGTCTTCTCAGCTGTGCCTACCTAGAAGAAAGCTTCTGCAAAATGAGTGGAAGTGGAGTGATGAGAAATGCGGGCAACCTGTTGTTTCTCAGATGAAATTGTAGCCCTAGTCTGGGAGGAGAAGTTATGGGGGAAGTGAGGGGTAGGGGCAGAGGGAGCCCTTGTCTTCTTGACTGCATGTGCCCAACATAGAATTTCCTTAACATGGAGCTTGTGGGGGAGTAGGGGAATGAACAAGAAAGGGGGTCATCCCTCAAATGCTCAACAGAACATTTCTTACAAAGTTGGAGTAGATTTTCTTGAATGAGTTGTTCTCCATTTTTTATATACCCTTAAGACAATTTACAGAGACTTTAAATAATTGTTATTTATAATTTGTAACAGTTGTTTTACTGCAGAGAAATTTATTGTGGTCCTTGCTCTGCTATTCCAAAACCCTTCCATCATATCCATTCTTGCTATTTAGGTGTCTTTGTTTCTCTTTTAGAATATAGTCACAGCTCACCTAAAAACCTCCAAGTTCATCGCATTTAGTTTTCTTGCCTTTCTAAGCCCTCAGCATTGCTAATCTTTCCATTGTAAAATAAAACAAAATTAATAATTTTTTTTCTTATAATTCCTCCATGGCTGCTGCTACAGAAACCTGAAATAATTTTTTCAATATTTCTCAATTATCTCTGTAATTTTAGATGTAGCCCTTTTCTCTTTTCCCAAAAGGTACCCCAGTTCAGTCCATCATCAGTCATTTTCCCCCAGCTTTATTAAGGTATGATTGAAAAATTGCGTCTATTTTAAGTATACAATGTGATCTTTTGATATATGTATAGATTGCCACAATCAAGCTAGTTAACATAAAATTCATCTCACGTAGTCAGCTTTAACGTGAGTGTGTGTATGTGTGGTGAGAACACTTGAGATGTCCTAGAAAATGTCAAGTATATAATACATTATTACTAACTATAGTCACCATGCTTTATTTTATTGCACTTATAATGGAAAGTTTGTACCATTGACCAATGTCTGCAAATTTTCTCCTCCTCCCAGACACCAGTAATCACCATTTTATTTCTGTTGCTATTAGTTCAACATTTTAGATTCCATATATAAGTAAGATCCTGCAGTATTTATCTTTCTGTGTCTAACTTATTTCAACTAGAAGAACATCCTCCAGGTTCACCTACATTGTCACAAATGACAGGATTTTCTTTCTTTTAAAGGTTGAATAATATTCTATTTGCGAGATATAGTCACACACATACACATTGCACACACACATACATGTGTATGTAATATATATATTATATCATATTTATCCATTCATCTATTGATAGACAGATTTTTTCCATGTCTTGGCTATTGTGAATAATTAATGTTGTGATAAATATGGGTGAACAGATATTTCTTTGAGATACTGATTTTATTTCCATTGGATATATACCCAGAAATGGGATTGTTGAATCATATGGTTGCTCCATTTTTAACTTTTTGAGCAACCTTAATACGATTTTTTAATAATGGCTTCAGCAATCTACATTCCCACTCAGTGTGCATGTGTTCCATTTTTTTTACATCTTTGCTAACACCAGTTATCTTTTGACATTTTTAATAATAGTCTTTCTAACAAGCATGAAGTGACAGCTTATTGTGAGTTTGATTTGCATCTTCCTGAAAATTAGTGTTGTTGAGCATCACTTTTTACAAACTCGAGGCACTTGTTATGTCTTCTTTGGAAAAATGTTTATTCGGGACCTGTGCTCATTTTCAATTGGGTTATTTATTTTTCGTTGTGCTATTGACTCTCATGAATTCCTTTTATATTTTGGAAACAAACTCCTTATTGGACATAGAGTTTGCAAATATTTTCTCTTATTCCAGAAGTGATCTTTTCCTTTTGTTGATCGTTTCCTTTTCTGTGTAGAACCTTTTTAGTTTGATACAGTGTCACTCATGTATTTTTTGTTCTTGTTGCCTGAACTTTTGATCTTCTAACCAAAAAAATCATAGCCAAGACCAATGTCAATGAGTTTTTCCTATATTTTCTTTTGGGATTTCACAGTTTCGGGTCTTTCTTATTCATTTTTCCTTGATTTTTAAGTATGATGGAAGAGAAGTTTCCAGGATTACTGTTTTTCATGTGAATATTCAGTTTTCCTTATTGTGTATTCCTTATTGGCGATTTTGTCAAAGATTAACTGACTGTATATGCATATCTTTGTTTCTGGGATTTCTATTTTGTTCCACTTTTCTATGTGTCTGTGTTTAGGCCAGCATTAGAATGTTTTGATTACTATACCTTTGTAATATAATTTGAAGTCAGGAAATGTTATGTCTCCAACATTGTTTTTTCTCAAGATTGCTTTAGCAATTGGGGGGCTTTTGTGAATCTATATGAATTTTGGACTTATATTCTTCTATTTCTATAAAAATGTCTTTGTATTCTTGTTAGTACTTTTTTTGAGAATTTTTATATCCATGTTTATCAGGGATATTGGCCTATAATTTTATTTTTGTAGTGCCCTTCTCTGGATTTGGTATCAATGTTGTGCTAGCTTTGTAAAGTGAGTTTAAAAGTGTTCCCTCAACCAACCATACTGTCCATCAAAAGAGGACTGGATTAAAAAATATGGTACATATACATAATGGAATACTACGCAGCCATAAAAAAAGAACAAAATCATGAATTTCGCAGCAACCTGGATGGAACTAAAGTCTGTAACACTGAGTGACCTCTCACAGAAACAAAGATCTGAGTATCACATGTTCTCACTCATATAGTGGACCTTGAACATCTATCGTAATACTATAAGAAAAGGATTGACAGTGGTGGGAAACTATGGTGGGGGGAGGGGGGGAAGGGAGGTGGGATTAACAGTAGTCAATATCTGTCTGGGGACAGGGAGAGACCCCTTATCAACAAGGGTGCCTGAACGAAACATATTTGTATACATAACCCTTAACTCTACCCCACAATATCAAAATAAAAAATATTGATTAAAAAAAATTTTTAAAAAAAGAAAGTGTTCCCTCTTCTATTTTTTTGAAAGAGTTCAGGAAAAATGATTATAAATTCTTCTATAAATGTTTGGTACAATTCACAAGTGAAGCAGTCTGGTCCTGGGCTATTCTTTGTTGGAAGATTTTTGACTACTGATTAAATCTCCTTTCTTATATGGGTTTATTTAGATTTTCTATTTTTTCATGGACTAAGTCTTTGTAGATTGTATGTGTCTAGGAATTTATTCATTTCTACTAGGTTTTTGAATTTGTTGGCATATAATTTTTCATGTGGTCACTTTTTTTGCATTTCTGTAGTATTCGTTTAAATGTCTTTTCTTATATTTCTGATTTTATTTATTTGCATCTTATCTCCTTTTTCTTAGTCTATCTAGATATTTATCAATTTAGTTTTTCTTTAAAAAACAGTTCTTAGTTTCATTTTTTCCTGTTGTTTTCTATTCTCTATTTGCTTTTTTTTCTTTTTCTCCTCTTTATTTTATTTTAAAGAGGTGGGGTACAAGTCAGGATTAGGTACATAAGTGGTCTACATACAGGTGAGCTTTGGGCCTCCCACAGGCCCTCATTTCCCCGGGTTTAGGATCAGGTACACTTTGTTATGTTATGTACCCCCCACTCCCTGGCAGTGTCCTGCTACTGCCCATCCCTTTCTGGCAGTATTGTAATAAATGTCCAGGATCCATTAATGAGTGAGGACATGTGGTGTTCAGTTCTTTGTTTCTCTGATAGATCACTTGACTATGACTCTAAATTCATCCAAGTTGCAGTGAAGTTCATACTTTTGTCCTTCTTTATGGCTTTGTAATATTCCATCATGTACATGCACCACATTTTTTATCTAGTCACTTTCTATGGGCAGCATGGTTGATTCTATGTTTTTGTTATTTTGAGTAATGCTGCAATAAACATGTATACGCAGGTATCTTTTTTGCAGAATGATTTGAGTTCTTCCAGATATATTCCCAGAAGTGGGATCACTGAACCGTATGGAAGTTAACTTTCTAGATCTTTTAAAAATTGCCACACTGTTTTCCATAGTCAACCAAGTCTTGATCATAACACCAAAAGCATATGCCATAAAAGATAAGATAGACAAGTGAGACATCATCAAACTGAAAAACTTTTGCAAAGCAAAAGAAACCATCAAAAGAGTGGAGAGACAGCCCATAGAATGGGGAAAAATTATTTGCTAACTGTACATCTGACAGGCCTAACATCTAAGATCTACAAGGAACTCAAATGAGCCAAAAGGAAAAAAACAAACAGCCCTACTAAAAAGTGGGCAAAAGACATGAATAGACACTTCTCAAAAGAAGACATACGAACACCCAACAGATACATAAAAATATGCTGTCTCACTAATCATCAGAGAAATGCAAATCAAAACCACATTGAGATATCAACTGCCTCCAGTAATAAAAAAAAAATAATTAAAAAACAACAGATGCTGGCGAGGAAGTGGAGAAAAGGGAACACTTCTACACTGTAGGTGGGAGTGTAAACTAGTACAACCTCTATTTACTTTTGTTCTGGTCTCTGTTATTTCCTTCCTTCTGCTAACTTTGGCTTGGTTTATTTTTTCTTTTTCTAGTTGCTTGAGGCATAAAAGTTAGATTTTTATTTGAGGGATTTTTCTTAAATGTGGGCATTACTGCTATAAACATCCCTGATGAGCTAATTTTGCCATACCCTAGAAGTTTTAGTAGGTTCTGTTTCCATTTTCATTTCTTTCTAAATATTTTTAGATTTCCTTTTTGATTTCTCCTTTGGTCTATTGGTTCTTAAGAAGTGTGTTTTTCATATCCATGTATTTGTGATTTTTTCTGTTTTTCTTCTGTTATTGAGTTCTAGTTTCAAACCACTGCAGTCAGAAAAAATACTTGAAATGAGTTTTATCATTTTAAATTTGTTAAAACTTGTTTTGTGACCTAACATACAAATAATATGTCCACTGTTACTATTTTGAATAGTGCTGCAATAAACATGCATATGCAGGTATCATTTTTATAGAATAATTTGAGTTCCTCCAGGTATATTCCCGGAAGCGGGTATTGAAAGTCCTAGTATTATTGTTTTACTATTTATCCCTTCAGTTCTGTTAATATTTGCTTTATATATTTAGGTTATTTGATGTTGGGTGTACATACATTTATTATGAGGAACGACCTTTTTATCATTATGCAATGACCTTCTTTGTCTCGTGTTACAGTTTTTGAGTTAAAATATATTTTGATATCAGTATGGCTATCCCTACTTCTTTTTGGTGTTCATTGGCATGGAGTATTTTTTCCATCCCTTTATGTTTAGCCTATGTGCATCCTGACAGTTAAAGTGAATGCCTTATATGTAGCATAAAGTTGTAAATTGTTTTATTCCTTCAGACACCCCATGTCTTTTGATTGAAGAATTTAATTTGTTTACCTTGAAAGCAAACAAATCATTGATAGGTTAAAAACTCTGCATTGTTTTGTTATTTCATTCATTGTATTCTTCAGCTCCAGATTTTTTTTAATAATTTCTATCTCTTTGATAATCTTTTATTTTCTTCACATATTGTTTTCCTTATTTCTTTGTTTTTTAATGTCTCTTGTAGTTTATTAAACTTTCTTAAAACAGTTATTTTGAATTTTTATGAATTTATATATTTCCATTTCATTAGGGTTGATTACTGAAAAATTGTGGGGATTTTTTTGGTGATATTATGTTTTCTTGATTTTTTTAATGTTCTATGAATTCTTACATTGCTCTCTTTGCATTTTAAGAAAAAGTCACCTACCCCAGTATTTACTGACTGACTTGGGAGGGAAATGCCTTCATCAGTCATTCCAGCTAGGGATTCTGAGGCTCTCTCAGATCTTTTCTATGCTCTCTCAGATCTTTTCTCCACTTATCTTGGAGGTAAAAAGAATTTTTAATATTATACGTATTTTCTTGATTTCACTAAGCTAGGCTAGGTGCTGTGAGTCTCTCTTTTGTTTTTCCTTGGGTAGTTCCCTGAAAAGCTCACTTTGTGAGCCTTCTCCTGATCCTACAGTGAGGCAAACTTGTCCACATGCATTCAAGAACCACCTGAAGAGGCTCATACTTGCCATTCATGGAGATGTGTGTAGAGTATCGACTACAGGGGTGGGGGTGAGGTGAATGGAGCGTGTAAGATATTGACGGGTTTTTGATTGGGGTCTGCAGGTGAGGTATCTCAAGCGGCTCACGGACAGGCATCCTTATGAAGCCCATGAAGTGGTTTGTAGGTTCCATGGCCATTTGTTGAATTCTAAGTCTTCCTTGCTATTAGTCTGTTTCTCATTACTATTTTCAGCCTCTTCCAACAACTCAGCCATGCTGATTGGTCAGTATTCTAGGTGGGGCAGGTAATAAATGGGTCTTTTGAGCAGAGTCATGTATGACTTAGGATATCAGGCACTGACTCACTCTGCTCTCACTTTCACCCATGGGAGAAATCATGACCCAAGGTTGTCTCTCTTGGCATTGAGTTATTCCACCTTGGGGGAAGGGTGATATGGGCAAAATGACACTGTTCTTCTTACCCTCTTCAATGCATCTATTCTCAGATTTTTTTTGCTTCAACTGTAAACTGAAACTTCTCTACTGAACACCTAGTCTTCTACAAAAGTACTCTCATTCATAGGTGGTTGTCAAAATCTCTGTCTCTGTAGGAAGATGATGGTAGAAAACTTATATTCTGCCATCCTTCTGATGTCTCTCCTCTCTTATTTATTTATTTTAATAGGTAGAATTTAATTCTGTCTGAAATAAATAAATTCATATATGTAAATATGTGTTTTAATTTTAATTTGTTTAAAAATTTTATGTGTCATCTTGGAGGTAAAGATTATATGAGATAAGAGATGGAGCATAGTAGAAAAGCACAAGAAATAGATCCTGAAATCAGATTGCCTACATGTGACTCCTGTTTCTTTCAACCACTTATAAGACACGTGATTTTCAGCAATTTATTTAACTTCTCTGTGTTCTTTTTTTCTCATTTTAAAATGCAGATAATAACTATGCTTACTTCAAAGGGTTGAAAAGATTAAATGAGTTAATTTATGTAAAGTATTTAGAAGAGTACTTGGCATCTAGTAAGCAGAAAAAACATATAATGTTTATTTTTAGTGAGAGACTTTTACATAAAATTGAAGATAGAAGTAGAACTACGTTCAGTTTTCAATTATTTCCATACTCTACATTTTACAGATAGGAAATCTACAAAAAAATAATGTACTCAAGACCTCAGATGAAACACACATACAAATATAATCTTATTTTTTATTTTTGATGACCCTGGGAATTGGTTGACTGGTTGACATTATAATGAGCATTTGTGAAAACAAGGCACATAGCAGTCAATGACTTGCCTATGCTTACACCTTTAAGTAGAGCTGAGTCAGGACTAGAACCAGGTCCCCTGAACTTAGAAATAAACTGCATCATTTAACATGTCACTGAGTTAATTTTGAATAATAGAAAACAATAAATTGCACTTGTATAGTTCTTTAGAGTTTACTAAGTGTCTTCACATAATTTATCTTGTTTGCTTTAACAGGTGGTATAGATAGTGATTTGTGAACCAAGGGATGGCACTGTCTTCTGAGAGATTAAATATCAAGTATACACAAGCCACTAAGATGTAGAACCAGGATCCCAGGATTTTTTTATTCTAAGGCCAGTGCACTTACCTCCCAGTCAGGCTGCCTTAGTGCAGTCATTCTTTAAAAAATTATGTCATTTCTTACCCATAAAACATTTTTACTTTATGTTTATAGCACCATTCAATCAGGTGACCTCATAAAATAAATGGCGCTCATTAGGGAGTCTCAGGGTTACAAAAGTTCACCATCTTTGCTGCACAACTAAGATTCAGGAGGCAATTTTGTATTGTTGCTTCCATTTTTTTTTCCAGTTACCCAAGTGGATAGTTTAAAACGTTGAGGTCTTTGCAGTTTTTCCATCCATCTATCCAGTTAATTCACATTGCAGTTTCTAATAGCAAGATCCTCCTCAATGACTTGTTTTCTTTCAATAAAGAAAACATTACACCTATACATGTTCACAAAGTAAAGCGAGCACTGACCCTCTTATTCATTTACCACAAGATACTGAATTTCCCAAATGTCAAAAAGTTTGACAATTTTAAAATAAAATAAATGGTTTCATCGCTTTGCAATACCATGAATCACATTGTGAAATTTTTTCAGTTTTTTTCAAGTTATAAAGTAGAAAACTATTATGTAACATTCTCTCATGGATTAAACTATATTTATCAATATTTTCTAAAAGAAACACTCTGCCACCTTAACTGAGTATTTAAGTACTGCTTATTTTTTCAGTGAAGACTGATTTTTCTCAAACTAGGTCTTATTGGGTTTGAATATATTTCACACAAGAAAAACAGCTGACTCACAACATCTTATATGGTATTCAAGTTTTTTCTTAACTTTTCAAAACATGCAAATAGTTTTTTCTGTTTAATTATTTAAAAGATTACATATTGTTTCTAGAATGTTTGTTAGAGGCAGAAAAATTTCAAAAATCATCTGAAATACCACACTGAAAGATAACCACAATTAGCATTTTTTAAACATGCTTTCATATATTTCAGAGATATGCAAATCATTTTCAATGTTCTTTTGTAACTTTCATTCACAAGTATTTGTGCTTACGTTTCTATATCAACAAATTTAGATACATAGTATCCTTTTTTCTTTGATAAAAAAGATTTGGTTTATTATCTACCACAAACGTAGATTTTTTAATACTACATCTCCATCCAAGAACACCATATTATCTTTGGACAATACAAGGTCAATTCTTGGTTAATTTTATTTTTACCTTCATCCTCAATCCCTCTTCCCATCTACTCTCCTTGTATACACACTCCCCATAATACATGTGACATACATCCTTGGATCTATATGAATCCTTATAAATCATATAACATTGGCTTGTAGGTACATATGTGTTAATTTACTATATTCGCAAAAAGCAACACCACAAACCCAAAGTACACTGGCACAGTTGCATGAAACAAGACACACAGGAATGCATTATTGTTTATGCTCTCCATATTCACCAATGTTTTTTTCTTTTTGTCTCTTTTTGACAACAGGCACTGTTCTGAAAGTGAAATGCATGGTTTTGTCCCACCATTGTACAAAAGAAGCAAACAGAAGACAAAGAATCAGAGGAATTTTTCTCTGACACTTCTCATTTTGTTCAAAATCTTAACAATTTCTTCGTCTGTAACTTTTGCAGATGTTTCTCTGTTTTGTCTCCTTAACTCATCCTTTCTCCTTCACACCTCTTTTCGCCAGCCAATGTTCTTATTTCAAAGAAAAGACATGTATTTTGCAATCACATTTTAAAACATTTATTAGACATTTAATAATTCTTCTTAAAATGGTGCCATTGATCTAATCAGAAATATTTTTGTCTATGTTAGAGTTCTTTTTATAAAATTTTAAAGTTTTGGAGGGAATTATCGCAATGCCAAATCTCTCAGACACCCTATTATTGTTTCTGTATGAATTTGCAGTTTTGTTGTTTATTTCAGGAGCACATATGTTTTATTTTCCTAGGGATGTGCCCCAATGTTATCCCCAATCTATATTTGCACACATGATTTTTGGTGATCTGTGGTATTTATAGGAGTAAAATTGCTGGATAATAGATTATATGAATATTTATTATAACTATACACTGAAAGATTTATTTTCAGAATGACTGTAATGGTTCATATTTTTACCAATGTTTTCCTCATTTGATGATTTAAACAGCTTAATAATATTTTGGAAGCAGGCATCATATTTTATTTCACCATTCATCTAATTTTGGACCTTTGTGTTATTTCTACTTTCTGATATGTTACATTAAAATTAATAGAAATGCATTCTTCTATATTTAAATCTCTGTACAGGATTTTGACTACTTTTAAAAAATAATTTCCTAAAAATGTAGAACTAGTGAATGAGAAAATAACACATGCTCAATGTTTTTTAAGCATATTGTCAAACTAATTTTCAGAAAGCTTTTACCCATTACATTTCCCATTGGAAATTCCTCATATGCATATGTTCATTCACAAAATATTTATTAGATGCCCCGCTTCCAGCAATTAGCTATTCAACAATGAATTTCCATTTTTAGAGGGAGTTTTGTAGGGGTAGTAAATTAAGGAAGGATAGGATCTTAGGAGCTTGCTTCAGGGCCAAGCAAAAGTGAGGTGGGCTGGTGAAAACATTGTTAGGAAAACAAGTACCAAACATATTCTCAGTTCAGTGTTCTCACAGTAGACTTCTTCATCTCTACCTTCAATAAAGTCTTTTATACATGTAAATGTTGTGTTATTTGCATTTTATGGAAATTGAGAAATAAAATTTTGCTCTGCTTCAAGGTTGACAGTTTAATCAAGGGACAAAAGGGGTAGTAAGAAAACGGTCCTTAAAACTGAACTACTTCAGAAGGTACATAAACTGAGATGATCATGAAAACAAATCAAGGGAATCTTTGCAATGTAGTTGCTACAATCTATGGAATGGAAATTTAGAATACATTTACTTGAATATTAAGGGACAGGGTGATCATATTAGCTGGCATTTGGGTAACATTTGTATATTTTATGACTTTCTGAGGTTCAGGTTTAATGTATCCTGAGTGCCTTATCCATTCTGTCCAAAATTGACCACATCTGCAGAAATCATTTTTTTTGCTGCAACCAGGATATCAGCTGAGAAAGCCTCTGCTCGCATGTTCTTACTATTCTGCACCCTGGGAACCTACTGCTTCTGATCAGGAACAATGTCATTTTGCATTAATCACATCTCTCCACCACTCCATACCTATATCTATATTTTTAGGGACTGATAAGGTGAAATAAATTTAAAAAGGAAAAAGTTCTGCTACAAAAATCTACTGTGAAATAGGTTTTGTTGATGGGTTTTGCCACCTTACCCAAATTGAATGATTGCTCTGAGAACATATGCAGCATATAACCCTTCTAGCAATGTTATTAATTTGTTCTTCCTTGATAGATCCAGGGCAGAATGTCAGCAGTCCTTTTTGTGAGTCACACAAATTATAGATGAGGAAGACTATTTGATACAGAAACCTTATCAGGAGATACAGATTGTTACCAGGAGTGAGGAAATGATTGTTATAGTTGCAAATGAGGGGCTTTATTGTATGCTCCTTGAGTCACTGTAAAAACTTCTGGTGGGGGAGGGGCTTTGACTAAGGCATATCTTTGCCTCTGCATCCTTCTGTAAATATTTATGAGGTAGAAAATGAGAAATCAGCCCCTGGGGAGAGCTCATTGTAATATGTTTATTTGTTTTTCATCTTATCTTATTACACTATATAAAGAATAATGCTCCCATAACCTTCTAAGGAGAATTTATGCGATGTATATATTGAAAGTTTCCTTGGCAATCTAACATTTCCTTTTATTAATTGTCATAAAAATATTTGTCCTTATTCTTTGCTAAATTCTATGATATCCATCTAAGGCTGTAGATTATCCCTCTAGACATGACGTTCTTCCTAAAAAGAAATAAAGCCAAAATATATATAGCAAACTAATTGTTCTTGTATCAAGAAACCCATCACTAGGTCTGGATGATGTGTAATACTTGAAATAGAGAATATAACTCTTTTTTTCCCTTATTATTTACTTTCTTTGATGTAAACTGAAAAATGGAAATTTTGTATTTCCATTAGTTATGATTTTTCTTTATTTGGTGAAAACATTCCCTAAGTAAGTTTTTCAGAGTTCTTAATGCTTTTACTAAATACAATATAAAATCACTATCCATCTTTTCCCAACCACATCCTTACTCCTAGATACTGAAAAGTACCATGAGGAATAGAATAATGGGTAATTTTTCTTGAATAGCACTGACTTCTAAAGACTTACACTTCTAAAGACAAAATTTTTTTCATAGTTTGAGATAAGAGTATCTGGGGCTTAAAGGAAGACAGCCATTTATTCGTTCAGCAAACATTTAACAAGGGCCCACTATACTTTAGGTACTGCACTGGTTGTCAGAGATAGAAAAATAAACAAGTTGCAAAGAAACCATGAAAACAGTATGTGTTTGTAAGGCCGGAGGAACCGGAGGGCGGGGCGGGCCTCAGCAAGAGGGCTCTAACCCAGACCAGGAGAACAATGGGCGAAAGTAAAAGTAAGCCAGCCAGTACCGGTTACAGCGACCCTAACAACCCCATTCAGCCAATCACCAACAGGCACGACAGCTGTCCCAACCAGTAATCACTCTCCCCAATCCCCCTCACAGCTTTCTCGGTGTGCCCCTTATAAACCCATCGCCCATCTCCTGGCACGACTTCTCCTACCTAGAGTTACATGGACCAGTGAACCTCGCCCGGGGTTGCGCTAATAAATTTCTCTTGGCTCCTTTGTTGCCGTTTTGCCTGGTCTGGTTTCGTTTATCTTACATTTGGTGCCGAAACCCGGGAAGACGGTGCAGGGCCCAAGCAGGCACCCCCCCCTCTCAATCCAGTACCTCTCTAGGGAACAGGACCTGGCCCCAGGACCTCAGACAACGCGGTGAGTCCCTCGCTTTCCCTGACTTCTCCTACCCTCTGGGGTGCCCAGTCCGAAATTGCAGCTGCATCTGGGCTCACCCCTCTGGCACAAAGGCTCCGGTGTAGTGGAGACGTCCTAATCTCCAGATCGCCAACCCTATAAACAGAAGCGGATCTTTCTTTCTGTCCCTACTCTAAGTGGGTCTGGGATGCTGGGCTCACTTGTTTAGGGACCCGGAACGGAGGTTGTGGCCATGGGAAGCCGGCCTGCTAA
>CAUYQG010247452.1:0-35571 GCA_963574415.1 Tarsius wallacei | reverse complement strand
CAATCTGGGTAGAGGTTTGCCAATTTTAATCACCTTCTTGTAGTGTATCATTTCATTGATTTTTCTCAACAGTTTTATTCTTTCTTACTTTATTGGTTTTCTTCTGATCTTTTTTTTTTTTTTTGAGTTGGAGTCTCACTCTGTCGCCCAGACAGGAGTGCAGTGGCCGCTCCCGGCCACTGCAGCCTCGACCTGCTGGGCTCCGGCAATCCTTCCACCTCAGCCTTCCAAGTAGCTGGAACTATAGGCGTGTGCTACCACGCCCGGCTAATTTTTTGATTTATTGTAGAGATGAGGTCTTGCCAAGTTGCCCAGGCAGGTCTCGAACCCGCAGTCTCAGGCAGTCCACTCACCTCAGCCCCCCAAGGTGCGGGATTACAGGCTGAGCCACTGAGCCCGGTTTGTTCATATTCTAATACCTGCATTTCAATATAATTAGTTTTCTTTGCAGTCTTCTTTATTTTATTTTATGCATTTAGAAACATTCTTGGGTTTGCAGTTTTAGATGTTTAGGAAACTTTCTGACTGTTTTTCAAAATTTTGTACTAAGTGGCTGTATTTAGTTGTTTCTGCATAATTTAAAAAATAATCTGAGAAGTATAGTCCAGAGATGTCCATGACATCCAAAAAAAGACTCCAATCTCCTGAAGTCAGGAGTCTTATTTTTATCTGTGTAGCCAAGGTTTGGCATGAAACAAGTGCTCCTTTGTAGAGTGAATCAGTAAATGTAGGTGTACAGGAAAAAGAAAAATAGAACCCAATGGTGGGCTAGTGGTGGATGCTTGGTTAATACTGATTCAGTTTGAACCTGAACTGAGAACTAAATAACTGTTCATGGCCACCTCCAGCTAAAGTGGGGCAAACCAGGTGCTAAGGAAGCATCAATTGTGGGATTACAAAAAGTGCAGGCTTTGCTCCTGGCAGTCGTGCCTCCTTAAAACATTTTTTTCCAGGTCTCAAAAAGGGCTCCTTCCAGTTGAGAAGGTCTATGTCTCTATTAATTGTTTATTTTTATAACAATATAGCAGCATCATTAAGCTATCATCCACCATAGTATGCAGTTCACCTATCTAAAGTGTACAGTTCCATGATTTTTAGTCTCGTCACAGAGTTGTGCAACTATCATCACAATTAATGTTAGAACTTTTTCACCTCTCCAAGAAATCCCATTGGCAACCATTTCTCATTTGTGCCCCTATCCCTTCCCCCGCCCCCATGGTCCAGGGCAACCACAATCTACTTTCTTTCTCTGTGGATTTACCTATTCTGAATATTTCATATAAATGGGATCATATCGTATATGATTGTGACTATATTCTTTCATAGCATAATGCTTTCAAGGCCCATCTATTTTGTACCATGAATCACTACTTCATTCCTTTTTATGACTGAATAATACTCTATCTCTTTACATTTTTCACCCTACATAACTCACTTGTCTTTCAGTCTTGTAACTTAAATTACTAATACTGATAAAAGGCTTTTCTGATTGCTCAAGGAAAGAGAATTCTGCCTCAAGGAAGATGACATGCCTGTGAAAATCTACATGTGGAGCTCCTTAAGCTGAGGTTCTGGCAAAGTGTGGCTGTTGCCAAGAGCTTTGGAGGTTCGTGCCACCACAGAGAAGTCACTTGGGAAAAAGGACAGGCAGAATAAGCTGGTCACAGATCCATATTCCACAGGGACACCCAACATCATCAGGTCACATCCAACATTGCATTCTAAATAAAATTTATGTGCTGGGCTTCTCAGAGGGCTTCTGTGTATGACCGAGCAGAAATAGAACAGGAGTACATTTAAATTCTGAAGGGCTTAAGGTATAAGAGCAAATCATCTGTTTCTGATTGTCTCCCTCTTTTGCCTTCACCCCTATAGGCACTTCAACTTCCTCCCTTACACAATCACACAACACACATGTTCTTGAAACATATGGCATCTAAACCTTTCAAATTGTCAACAGTGTTAATATAACCCACAGCAGAGACTAGAGGCTCACATTTCATGGAAGATGTGCTTGGTTTGGCCAGCAGAGAGCTTTTAACTTTTTTTTTTCTGTTTTCTTGGATCAGGATCTCACACTCTGTTGCCCAGGATGGAGTGCAGTGGCATGCAACCTCCACCTCCTGGGCTGAGGCAATCCTTCCACCTCAGCCTCCCAGGTAGCTGGGACTACAGGCACGTGCCACCACACCTGGCTAATTGTGTGTGTGTGTGATTTTTTTTTTTTTTTTTTTGTAGAGACAATATCTCACTATGAGATCTTAGTGAGATCTTAGCTGGTCTTGAACTCCTGGGCTCAAACAGTCCTCCTGCCTCGGTCTCCCAAAGTGCTGATTTCAGGCATGAGCTACTGTGCCTGGAGGGCTTTTAACAGTTTTTAGCTAGTTGACAGCATTTACAAATTGAGAATTTCACATTGAAAATCTGAAAGACCAGGTCACTTTTGAAAACTAATGGACCATTACCCCTGCAGAAGCACACCAGCTGCTGGAGGTGGTCACCTTAGATGGTTCAGGGGGGTGGTTTCTTTAATGCACACACCTGGCCTGCCCCGCCTGGCACATACATAGTTGTTTAAGTCTGCAACCCCTGATGGACAATACTGAGAATCCAGCTCAATTTGTGCAGAGAAAGTAGAGATAAATTTAATTTGCTTGTCTCTTGGGGCAAGAAAATGAGTGTGTGCCTTTGTGTATGTTTGTTTAACTTATTTAAATAGACAGCTCAATACCATAACTATAGAATTCAGACTACTAAATCTAACATCAAAATGAGGGATTTGCTTTCAGGGTATGATTCTACCTTTAGAATAACACCAGAGAGTAAAGCCTACGATGGTATTATTATTAAGGTTGTTGTTATTACAGTGAGTCAAAATTAGTCTGGCATAATCATCTCATTACCATCCCGGTGATCTCCTTTCTTTTAATTAAAATCTTCTGTGTCAGAAATAAAGCAGAAGGGAAAAAAATAATCTCCAAATTAAAATTTCCTGTATAGTCTTCCTTTAATCTGGTGTTGAGTAGTTTATTGAAAATTCTGTTTTTCACATTTTTCACTAAGATGGAGCCAGCACTTCTCAATTAAATTTTGTTTCCAGTCCAGACAATGAATTTTATCTGACAGATTGCTTTAACTTTGCTTTTTCTTGACTTATCCACAGTCTCTCCCTCTGAAGACCACTTTTAAGATTAGTTAAGTACCTGAAATATTTAATAATGCTTGGGCCAAAATAATTCTATTTCCAGGTAACTATAGCCACATTCGACAGGTAATAATATCTCTTTCCTTTCCATCTCATTTAACAAGTCTCTGTCCCTCCTTTGCTGTGCAGTCCTTATAAATATCAGCTCACAAACTCCATGTACAGGAAACCTGGCCTTTTTTACTTTCTTTCAGATAACAGATTTGCTTTATGGCCTCTCATTTTGCTAGGATGAGGGCTTCAGTCATTGCCGGGGGCTTTTCCCACACCAGATGGGGAAAGGATGACGAACAGTCTGTTTCAATCATCTGCCACACTAGAGGTCCCCCTTGTCTTGTTCCACAAGGTCCCTCTGATCTTGTGACTCTGATGCTTCTTTGCCACTTGTGGGCAAAGCAGTCTTTGCTGAAACTGGGAGTCCTGTGCCTAAAGTCCTCTCATGGGCCCCTGTACCACATCTTCCAGGAGCTGATTTGGAGGGTTGGGGATAGGTTGCAGAAAGCACTCTTGCATCTTCAAGGTCCAGAAGAATATTTCCCCTGCTTCACCCCACCTGTGTTCTCTCTAAAGCAGGCATGTCCAACCTGTGGCCTGCAGGCTGCATGCAGCCCAGGACAGCTAGTAATGTGGCCCCACAAAATCTTTTTTTTTTTTTGAGTTGGACTCTCACTTTGTTGCCCAGGCTGGAGTGCAGTGGCACACTCACAGCCACCCCAGCGTTCACCTGCTGGGTTCAGGTGATCCCTCTGCCTCAGCCTTCCAAGTTGCTGGAACTACAAGTGCGTGCTACCACGCCCAGCTAATTTTTTGATTTATTGTAAAGATGAGGTCTTGCCAATTGCCCAGACTGGTCTCAAACCCGTGGGCTCAGGCATTTCTCTCACCCCAGCCTCCCAAAGTGCTAGGATTACAGACTTGGGCCACTGCGCCTGGCCCAGCCTCACACAATCTTTTAACATTGTGTTTTTTTTTAACGTTTATTTTCTTCATGACCCCATGTGTAGTTCCATTTTTGAAGTTCACAGTCACACCTTATTCATGACATTGCTTTTTGGCAGCACTTACATTTGTGAGCAGCTCCTTTTAATTATGAAATTCACAAAGAGCAAAATTCAGACAAACATTTCTGACGAGCACCTTGAGAACTCACTAAGAATTGCTACCACTTCCATAGAACTGGACACTGATAGATTAGTTTTACAAAAACAAGGTCTAATTTCCCAATAATTTTATATTGTCCTCATTTTTCTAATCTTTATAATAAAAATATTAAAAAGGAAGTCTTACTATGTATATATACTAACTGTATTTTATAATTTATGTGCAGCCTAAAACAATTCTTCTTTACTTGATGTGGTTTAGGGAAGCCAAAAGGTTGCTCAGTGTGGCCCAGGAAAGCCAAAAGGTGGGACACCCCTGCTCTGAAGGCTGCCTTTCTCACAGTCCCCTCTGGAATACCAAACCTAATCTCTCCCATGTGTTTAGACTTTGACAAAAGGTAGTAAAAACTATGGGCTTTGACTTTCGCTATATGCTTAGAATGGAAGGACTAAAATATATGAGGAGCCCCCCCCAAAAAAACATAATTTTTTTTGAGGGTGGGTTTCTTGTAATACAGGTTTCCCTTGCTTAGGTAAGTGTTCTAGGAACCCACTGGCATTTCATATACCAGCTGGCGTTGTTGTGACAGGCAGTATTTGACTTCAGTAAATTTTGGGGGGGAGACTTCTTCAACACATTTGCCCATTTCATGATGGGTGATTTTACAAGTGCACCTGCCCACACTGCACTGAGTGTTTGGCAATTTTTGACCCAAAATGGCATGACCCCTGTGCTCCACCCTCCGTATTATCCTGATTTCACCCTGATCGACTTTCTTTTGTTTCCCTGGATGAAAAATGTCCTGAAAGGGAAGTGTTTTGCCAATGTGGAAGATGGTGAAACAAAAATTGGCAGAAGCACTAAAAGGCATCAAAACTGACGAATTCAAAAACTGTTTTGAGCAGTGGAAAAAGTGTCTCAATAGGCAATTTGCATCAAACAGAGAGTACTTTGAAGGTAACTGAAGTTTAAACATGTAAGAATAAATACACAATTTTTATAAATAAATTCCAGGTTTTTTGGGACCCCTCTCACACAGAGAACAAATTACAACTCAGTAGCTTGTCCGTAACACCTTGTTGTAAGGTACCTGATTACCAAAATGTAGCAAATAGAGGTCACATTTAAGTACGTATTCCTTGAAAGAAAAAAGGAAATAAGAAAAGATACAAAAGAAGATAAAGTCCGACCATCTAGGCCCTAAGCATGGGGCTATTTTAAACAGCAGCGTTACCAACAAAAAGCAGAAAAATGTGAAAACCATCACACTACAGTAACTGTAAAGAAAACTGTCATGTTTTCAGTATGAGAGCTGAAACAAGGTAGAGCATTGACTTATTTCAACTTAGCTGGCAATGTGCACCTTGGGTGACTCAGGGAAGACTTCTGGAAGCTCTTTGACCAATATGGGACAAGCTGACTGTTTTATTTACCCTATTTGAACAAATTGAAGCAAATGAATGATGGCTTTTTTAAAAGAAAAATATTGTCTACAGACTTCTTTAAATATGAATAGCAGCTGTACACATGCTGATTACCATATTCTGTGTTAAAATTTTTTTTTTTTTGTAGAGATAGGATCTTGCTCTGTCGCCCAGGTTGAAGTGCAATGGTGTGATCGTGGTTCATACAGCCTCAAACTCTTGAACTCAAGCAATCCTCCTGCCTCAGCCTCCTGAGTAGCTGGGACTACAAGCATACTTCACAACACCAGGCTAGTTTTTTTTTTTTTTTTAATTTGTAGAGACAAGATCTTGTTATGTTGCCCAGGATGCAGATGATCATATTCTTGAATGCAAAAGTCAATGACAGCTAAGTTGTCAAGACTTATGATAATATTAACTAGCATTTGTAGAATGATTACTGCTATTATAGTCTAGGCACCCTATTATGTGTTTGCAGTATATGATCTCACTTAATCCTCAAACAACTTAATGCATTCAATACTATTATTGTACCAGCTAGTGTGGAAAATTTCCAAATTTGGGATTTGCACCCAATAGGTGAATTATATAACTTGCTTAAAGTTGAATAGCAAAGATCTCTCAGCTGCCAGGATCCAACTCTTAACCAGTGTGCCCTACTGCCTTCTGGCTGCAGAGGTGTCTTATTAAAATGAGATCGAGGTAATAGGGAAAATGGATGGACAGTAGCATTTTCAAGTTAAGACTTACTGAGATGCTGCCCATCGAAACTGGATTGGATTTTTTAAAAAGTGGCACATATACATAATGGAATATTATGCAACCATAAAGATATACATAAACATATGGACAACAACTTGGATGGGTTTAGAGTCCGTCATACTCAGTGATCTATCACAGAAACAAAGGGCAGAATACCATATGTTTTCACTCATAAGTGGGTCCTGAACAATTACCATAATATTTTAAGAAAGGGATTGGCAGTAACAGGATACTACCGGGGTGGGGATGGGGGGGAGAGCACAACATTAATAATAAGGGTACCTGATCTCAAACCAGGTAAAGTGGGTACCAAAGGGAGGTCCAAACTTTACCTGTACAATGACCATAGGTATACATTATCCTGAATGGTACCCCACATCTTTAAAATAAAATAAAATTTAAAAAAAGACTCACCGAGAACCAACTATGGGCCAGTGCCTGTGCTCTTACCCAGAATTGTTAAACTAGACAATTTTAAGAAATAGGAGCAGATTCACTTCACTAGTTTCCATAGTGGACCCATCTCTAATCTCACTTCTCTGTAGATGAGAGATGCTTCCTCTATTAGACACTGTATCATATATCTTAATATTTCATTACATTACTATCCCAGTAGTTCCTTTTCCTTTCCTTGTAAACTATAGATTTAAATTTTTTTTAAAAGGTCAACTTCAATGCTATTTACAGCAGATTTATTCTGGGGCCATCTCTAGTCTTGAACTAATTGTTGGCTCAGAATATTATGTTATCCATGAAGACCCTTCTCTGACTCCACGATTTTCTTTGTTCTGACCACACCAAATTTAAGGCCTGTGTGTTAAGGAATCAAGTGCTACCCTACCCTGCATCCTGTATATCATGACTCCTGCACAAAAGCGGTATGGACACTGTCAATCATAACTTTCAAATTAGGATATCTTAGCATTTTAAATCCAGAGGTTGCATCTGGCCTGTCACTCAAAACAGCACTTTCCAATTACAGCTGATTCTCATTATTTGAGACAGTTCTGTAAGAAAGTCACTGTGAAGCCGGGCTCGGTGGCTCAGCCTGTAATCCCAGCACTTTGGGAGCCCAAAGCGAATGGATTGCCTGAACCCGCAGGTTTGAGACCAGCCTGGGCCACTTGGCGAGACCTCATTTCTGCAATAAATCAAAAAATTAGCCAGGTATGGTAGCGTGCACCTGTAGTTCCGACTACTTGGAAGACTGAGGCAGAAGGATTGCTGGAGCCCAGCAGGTCGACGCTGGGGTGGCCATGAGTGTGCCACTGCACTCCAGCCTGGGCGACAGAGAGACTCCAACTCAAAAAAAAAAGAAAGTCACTGTGACCCCTGAATTAGTAAATACCAAACTACTGCTCCCAGGAGAAATAGATTTGTGTTCCTACAGATCTCTCTAGGCACAATATTTTCAACAACTGATCAGTACATAATCTTGTTTTCTGTATGTTTGTATTTGAAGATGGCTTCCTTCATATATGCCATTGATTTGTTTACATTGAATTAATAACCAAAAGCTCTATAACTCATGCCTGAGTGAAGTTTATCTAAATCCATCTTTTCTCCCTAAGACACATCACAGCCTTCTCACACTCAGGAACCTGCACTCAAGCACTATACTTGTGCCCTTTTGAACAGCAAAATTACCAACCAAGCACACAAAAATATAAACATGACACATAATATATCCCCAAAAGGGCACTTGCTTACAGGAGGAGAACTGAAAGAAGAAGATAGCAGGTTGCCTTGTTCTACCAGGAGTGTGCACCTCACAGAACTCAAATTGTTGGCCATTGCCAGACTGTTGCCACCACTGCCTTGCTAAGCTATGGTGTGGCCATGTGCTCTTGAAGCTATGGCCAGGCCATGTTTCCTGGCTTTGGTCCCCTTCTCTACCATGGGGAGGTGAATCTCCTCTTTTTCTCTCTCTCTCTCCAATTTACTTTCTAAATAAACTATATTTTCTAACCTAAAGAAAAAAAAATTGCTGCTCTGCACATGTCCACAGCTGACAGAGAAAATACAGTGATTGTTGGCTTGGGGGTTACAAGTAAATTTCAGTGAGTATTCCCAAGTAGAGAAGCCACATATCATGAGGATTGACTGTATTAGAGACCACTTGATTGCACAGGTCTTTATCTATATCAGTCCATTTTGAGTTACTGTAAAAGAATACCTGAGGCTGGGTAATTTATAAAGAAAAGAGGTTTATTTGGCTATAGTTCTGCATGGTGCCAGCATCTGCTCCGCTTCTGATGAAGTCTCAAGAAGCTTATAGTCATGGCAAAAGGCAAAGGGAGCTGGTGTGTCACATGATGAGAGCAGAAGCAAGAGAGAGAAAGCAAGAGGCAGAGGAGGCACCAACCTCTTTTAAACAACCAGCTCTCGTGTAAACTAATAGAGCAAAAACTCACCCATTACCGCAAGAATATCAAGTCATTCAGACCCAAATACCTCCCACTTGGCCCCGCCTGCAACATTGAGGACCACATTTCAACCTGGGGCTTGAAGGGACAAGCATCCAAACTATATCACTATCCATTTGCTTGGAACCCACCAGCAAATTCTAAAACCTAGTTCTTCAAGCCAGAAACCCAGCAGATATTGTTTTGGCAGCGTGACATTTATTTCTCCCATAATGACTATCCCTTGGTTAGCTAAGATTCCCAGGGCACACTAATCTGTTGAGTTTAGGAACTTGGACTCTCTCTTCTCTTTGCTGGAGGCTTGAGAACAGGCATCACATCACCCCCAACATCCCAGTCTCCATGAAACCGAGGCTTTATGGAGGTAAAATTGAAAGCAGCCCAATTTTCCAACAAGCCAGATGCCCATAGAGCTGACATGTAAGAAACTTAACATTTGTACAGTGAAACACACTTGCTGCCTGTTGACTAGTTCTCTTCCTTCCCACTCCTAATTCCTGTTTTCCTGCATATATGTCCTACAATATGAGGACACTAGATCCTTCATTTGACCAACTGCTGCCTGCTGACCAACTTTTCTTCCTTGCCCCTCCTGTTTGTCTTCCTGGCTCTATAAACCCTTAACTTCAGTGCAGGGGAGAAGGATGGATTTGAGGTTTGGCTCCCATCTCTCCGGTTGATGTCACCCATAATTAATACAGCCTTCTTTCCTGGCGGTACTCATAGTCTCAGTGATGGGCTTTACTGTGTGGTGAGCAGTGGAACCCTAGAATGAACCCCTAATGTTTGGTAACAAAACACCTTTTCTCAGAAAGGGCAGGAAGGCAGTCATTGTATTTAAGTGTAGTGAATTATTTATTTGCTTAAACTCATTTGATGCCTTATCGTTGGCTTTCTTTTCTTTTTTATTATGAATATTTCAGCATTACAGGAAAATATTTAGAATATTAACAAGCTGAATGACATTGTTATTCAACCATTTTAACCTACAGAAAGGGCAATTTTATATGATGTATGAGGAAACCTGAGTTTACTTACCTTAACAAATTTTAGCATTTTGCCATCTCTGTTTTGGAAAGTTTTAGTTTTTTTTTTTTTAAAAAACACCCTCCTGTGTATGCTTCATTGATCTGCTTCCTCCTTAAAGGAAGCCACTGTTCTGAAGTTCATGTGTTTATATTTGCGCCTCATATGTATCCATAGATGGTATAGCTTCCAATAAATGGCATCATAGAGTATTTCACAGTATCAAACAGTACTCACTTTGATTCCTGCCTTTTCAGCGAACAGAACTGATTTAGGGCCACCTATATCAATATAATACATGTGGTTAAGCTCACCATCAATAAGGGAGGAAAAGACCATTCTCACTTAAGGAAGGACAGATAATATTTTTGAATAATAATTTCTATGGCAACCTGGGTTATTTTCAGAATGTTCCTTCTCATAGTGATTTTATTTTGAAAAAAATTTAAACCTGCTGAAAATTGAATTGTGCGGAGAACACCAGTAATATGTTTTACTTAGATTTACCACCTGTTAACATTTGGTGGTTTACTTTGTTTACCTCTAAGATATATTATTATGGACTGAATTGTGTCCCACTAAAAGTTATATGCCGAAGTTCTAATCCAAGTTACATCAGAATATATATTTAGAGAGAGAGAGAGAGAGTCTAACTCAATATAACTGGTGTCCTTATAAGAGGGCTCAGACAAGTATAGAGGGAACACTATGTTTACACAAGGAAAAATGGCTATTCAAGCCAAGGGGTCTCAGAAGAAACCAACCCTGCTAACACCTTGATTTCAGACTTGCATCGCCTTGAGAAAATAAATTTTTGTTGTTTAAGTCACCCAATCTGTTGTACTTTGTTATGGCAGCCCTAGCAAACATAGACACACAGACACACACACACACACACACACACACACAGATATGTATAAACATATGTATATGAAAGGCAGGTGTGTGTGTGTGTGTGTGTGTGTGTGTGTGTGCCTACCCGCCTTTCCATATACATATATTTATACATATGTGTGTGTGTCTGTTGTGTGTATGTGGGTGTGGGTGTGTATGTGTGTGTGTATAGGAACAAGAGTGACTCCCTCTTAAATACTAATCCATCATGTGACTTTTGACTAACCCTAAGTCCAGGAATTCCCCCAAGACATCTTGCTAACATCTTACTCTTTGTATAGAGACACCTATTTATTGTAAATTTCATCTTTTCTCCAAAACAACACTAATGTTTTTGAAGACATCATAGGCTTTGATGCACGTAGCATTCTTTCAGTCCAACCTACAAATTCCTTTCAGGGCAGGAAGAGACTTGATGGATATTATATCCCAAAGATATAATATCTGGGTCTGGGATTGTGGTGCACAAATCTACCTGTCTTGTGGTTGCCCAAGACCATGCTCCTATCTGTAAACTCCCCAACGAATCACCCTCTACTGACAAACTGTATGTGTCTGCCTCATTCTTTGGTTTCTTAGCTCTTTCTGCATCTAGGGGTCGCTTTGCATATGTGGCCCTATCACAGAACAACATATATATAAAGTATATATATAGTAGAGATATATATAAAGTAGATATATATGTGTATATGTATCTACTTTGGTTTGAATGTCTTCTCCAAAATTCATATTGAAATTTAACTGCCGGTGCAACCATATTGGAAGGTGAGCCTTTAAGAAGTGAGTGGGGGCAACTCCCTCAAGTCTCTTCCTGCTCTGGGAGATTTTCTGTTCTCTCAATAAATCCTGCTTTCTAAAAAAAAAAGTGATTAGGTCATGGGGGTTCTACCCTTATGAATGGATTCATACTGTTATGAGAGTAGATTACTTATCGAGAGAGTGGCTTTGTTATAAAAGCAAGCTTTCTCTTACAAGTGTTCTCTTGCCTTCAAACCTTCCACATGAAGTAATGCGGCAAGAATGTCCTCACATGGAAGAAACATTCAAACCATAGCACATCTGAAAAGAGATGCCAAGCAGATGCCAACACCACGCCCTTGGACTTTCCAATATCCAGAACTGTGAGAAATATTTTTTTTCTTTTGAAAGTATCCAGTCTTAGGTAATCTGATACAGCATCATAAAATGGACTAATAATCTCCTTTCAAAAATAAATTGCAGACGTCATGAGAGTTTATGCCTCAGTATTTTAGCAAACACTTTCTAGCATTAAAAAAAAAATTCTCTTATCACACTCATAATACTATCTAAAATACTTACCTGGACATCAGATCTTTCAGTTGTCTCAAAATATTTTTAAGAGTTTTTTGGTTTTTTTCTTTTTCCTTTTGTTTAAGAGTTCAATTAAGGTGTATGTGTATGGCTGTTTACCATGTCTCTTCAGTCTCTTTTATGCTAGAACAGTCTCTGTCTTCGTTGGTTTTTATGACAGTAAATTTTTTGTAGAGTCTAAGCCAGTTCTTATAGAATGTCTTATGTTCAGAATTTGCCCAGTTGTTTCCTCGTCGTTAGATTTAGAGTCAACATTTTTGCAAGAACACTACATGGGCTGTGTCTTGTACTGCTTATCACATCCTCTCAGGAGGCATATCCAGGCCTTTTCATTTTTAGCCATGTTAAGTGCCTTTATTTATTTGGGGAGTGTATGTGTAAGTTTTATTTTGTGATAATTATAGATTCACATGAATTTGCAGAACTAGTACAAAAAAATCATGTGTACCCTTTATCAAATTCCCCCCATGGTTACATTTAATGTAGCTACAAAATAATGTCAAAACCTGGAAACCAGGTGTGTGTAGTTCCATATCACTTTATCACTTGTACAGGTTTGTGTAAATACCACACAATAAAGATCTGGAGCTACTTCATCACAGCCAAGATCGCCTTTGTGCTAGCTCTTTATAGTCATACCCATCCATTTCAAGACTGTCATGTAAATGGACGATTATGTGTGAGTGTATTTTTAATATGGCTTTTGCTCTTACTAAAGAAATCTCCATGCAGCAAGAAACGAAGGGAACATCTACCCACCAGAAGCTAGCTGACAATTTCACTTCAGTTATTAAGATGACAATGTGTCTTCTTAACAATCTGACAACTGCTACTATAGCCCAGTACCACAGTCTGAGTAATTTATAAAGAAAATAGGTTAATTTGGCTCATAGTTCTAGAGGCTGGAAAGTCCAAGGTTGAGAGGCCACATATGGGAAGGGGCTTCTGGCTGCAGCATAGCATGGCGGAAGGCATCACATGGCAGGAGATGGTGAGATGCCCCAGTTGAACAGAAATTGGGGACCCAATTTACCCTTTTAGGAGCTCATTCCCAGTAAAGGCATTAATCCATCCAAGAAGGCAAACCCCTCTAATCACCTCTTCAATCCACCTCCTAGTACATCACAATGATAATTAAATTTCAACACTAATTTTGGAAGGGGCCTTCAAACCAAAACACATCTGAAAAGAAATTCAGATGTATCTTTGAAACGATAGGGCATAATAGCATTAATTTAGAGTTTTTAACTTTTTTTTTTTTTTTGAGTTGGAATCTCACTCTTTGTCACCTAGACTGGAGTGCAGTGGCACGCTTATGGCCACTGCAGCCTTGACTTGCTGGGCTTAGGCGATCTTTCCACCTCAGCCTTCCAAGTAGCTAGAACTACAGACACATGCCACCACACCAAGCTAGTTTTGGTTTTGGTGATTTATTGTAGAGACAAGCTCTCACCAAGTTGCCCAGGCTGGTCTCAAATCCCTGGGCTCAGGCAATCCTCTTGCTTTGGCCTCCCCAAGAGCTGAGATTACAGGCAGAGCCACCATGCCCCGCCAACTTACTTTTTAAGTTTTAAAACAAAGTTTATTAGAGAAAGAAGAAAGAAAAGAAAAGGAGACATGCCAGATCGGGCATGGGTGAAAGAAACCACTGCGTTTTAAACTTTTCAAAAGAGGAAGTTATTTTTATTATGATGGGGGCAGAGGTTAATTTCTCCTGTCATTTCACGTACTATGGATATATAGTTACAAACATCCCCCCATTCATTTCTTACATTACCCACATTCATCAGACCATAATTTAGAATGTACAAGAAGGTAAATAATTACCAACTCTTTAGGAAAAACTTTCAAACTGTGTTTTTCCTTTGTTCTTACACCACAATAACAATCATCAATCAACACAGAAGATTTCTGTGACCAAATGTGTGGGGATTTCTCTACACTATCAAGCAGGAGATACCTGCTGGGGGTTCTCTAATTCAACTCTGAAACTATCAACCCGTAGATAGCATCAGATCCCACAGGCTGAGGGAACAACCCCATAAGACTTCTCCCTTCTTCCCCTCAGTCACAATCACAAGTCTGGGCCTCTGGAGCTTCTGACCAACCAGCTTCAAGTCAGGGTTCCCATGACCTTCTCCCTGGGTTTGATTAATTTGCTAGAACAGCTCACAGAACCCAGGGAAACATGTTTATCAGTTTAATAAAAAGGATATTTTATTCATGTCCTTTGCTCACTTTTTGATAGGGTTGTATATATTTTTCATCAGCTTGGCTAAAGGTTTGAAAACGGTCAACAGATACATAAAAAAATGCTCAGCCGCACTAATCATCATACAAATGCAAACCCAAACCACAATGAGATACCTAACTCCAGTAAGGATGGCCATCATTAATAAATCAAAAAACGGCTGGGCTCTGTGGGTCAAGCTTGTAATCCCAGCACTTTGGGAGGCCGAGGTGTGAACAGCCTGGGTAACTTGGCAAGACCTCCTTGCTACAATTAAAAAAAAAAAAAAATTAGCCAGGCATGGTAGCGCATGCCTGTAGTTCTGGCTACTTGGAAGGCTGAGGCAGAAGGATCACCTGAGCCCAGCAGGTCGACGCTGGGGTGGCTGTGAGCATGCTACTGCTCTCCAGCATGGAAGATGGAGAGAGACTCCAACTTGGAAAAATAAACAAACAAACAAACAACAGATACTGGCATGGTTGCAGAGAAAAGGAAACACTTCTACACTGTTAATGGGAGTGCAAACTAGTTCAACCTCTATGGAAAGTAGTGTGGTGAGTTCTAAAGGAACTAGAAATTGACCTTCCATATGATCCAGCAATACCTCTCCTGGGGATATACCTGATGGTTGTGCAAAAAAGACACTTGCACATGCATATTTATAGCTGCACTATTCACAATAGCCAAAACATGAAACCAACCCCACTGCCCATCAAAAGGGGACTGGATAAAGAAAATATGGTATATATACACAATATACCACACAGCCATAAAGAAGAACAAAATCATGAACTTTGCAGCAAACTGGATGAAGTTGGAGACCATGATACTTAGTGATCTATCACAGAAACAAAGAACTGAATACCGCCTGGTCTCACTAATAAGTGGGCCCTGAACACTAGTCACATTACCACAGAGAGGGAGTGGCAGTCACTGGGCACTGCCAAGGGAGGAAGGGAGGGAGGTGGAGCACATAACAACACAAGGAGCTCTTAGTCCTAAAGCAGGGCAAGTGAGGGCCAGTAGGAGGCCCAAACTTCTCCCACATGCAGCCTACTTGTGTAGTTAATCCTTGCTTGTATCCCACATCTCTATAATAAAATAAAATTATTTTTTTAAAGAATTTTTATTTATCTTTCTTTAAAGATTTTAATTTTAAAGATGTGGGGTCCAATTCAGGGTTAGGTATGCAAATGTTCATTATGCAGGCATCCTTGTTGATGAAGTGTGCCCCCCACCCCTGGCAGCTTCCCTCTACTGCCAGTCCCACCTCCCCTCCCCTGGCAGTTTACCACTACTGCCAAAAAAAAAAAAAAAGAGAGAGAGGGCTATCTTAAAGGAAATCAATAAACAACCAGTTGAGGCAATACATAGGGCAAGGTCTATATGGGTCTCAAGTGAGGAGCTTCTGTCTCTATGGAGTTGGGGAGCACCACCCTCCTGGTACATGGATGAGTTCTTCACCTTCCTTCCCATCAGCCTCCACGTGTTCAGCTCTCTGGAAGCTCCCAGAACCCAGTCCTCTTGCTGAAGCTTTATGACGCCAGCATTCCTTCCCTCAGGACCCACATTCAGAAAGGTGAAGAAAATTAGAATCCTTCCTTGGGGTTGGTGAAATGAGGGCAGGAGAAGTTCAGAGAGATTGTGTTTCTGCGGCCTGCCTCTGAGGCCTAACATACCCAATATTGTAACAAAAGACGGTAACAGGGGCTTTGGGAATTATGAGCCAGGAACTTTGGGCGAAAACCAATATATAACTACATCATAACATCACACCATCACAGTAATAGAAACTTAAGGGAATGGGCAAGGTGAGACATTCTTCATTTATTTTTAATTATCCCCAGAATGTTATATAGTAACTTGACTCAAACTATCAAGATTAGTTTGCAAACCCTACTCATATGTTGAATCTTTTAATGTTTCCTTCATTCCCATTTTTTCTTCTCCCCTATGTTTCTTAAGTCAAAGGCTTCAGCTTTGTAGCTGGGTTTCAGTCCAAAAACATACATGCAATTCTGACACCAAAAGCACAGGTGACAAAATAATAGACAAATTGGGCTTAATAAAATTTTTAAAATTATGTGCATCAAAAGACAATATCTGGCCAGGTTTGGTGGTTCAGCCTGTAATCCCAGCACTTTGAGAGGCTGAGGTGAGTGGATTGCCTGAACCCACAGGTTCGAGACCCACCGGGGCAACTTGGTAAGACCTCGTCTCTACAATAAATCAAAAATTAGCCAGACTGGTAGCGCGCGCCTGTAGTTCAAGCTACTTGGAAGGCTGAGGTGGAAGGATAGCGGAGCCCAGCAGGTCGAGGCTGTGGTGGCCGGGAGCGGGGAGCGTGCTGCTGCACTCCAGCCTGGGCGACAGAGTGAGACTCCAACTCAAAAAAAAAAAAAAAAAAAGAAAATATCAACAGAGGAGAAAGGCTACCCACAAGATGAGAGAAAATATTTGCAAATTACATATCTGACAAGGGATTAATAACCAGAATATACAGAGGACTCCTAAAGCTCAACAACAAGAAAACTGATACAAAAATGGGCAAAGAACTTGAATAGGTGTTTCTCTAATGTCTATACAGATGGCTAATAAACACATGAAAAGTTGCTCAACATTACTAAACATTAGGGAAGTGCACATCACAACTACAGAGAGATACCATCTTACACCATTAAAATGGCTACTATCCAAAAAAATCAGAAAATAATAAGTGTTGGTGATGATGTGAAGAAATTGGAGGCTTTGGGCTCTGTGGATGTAAAATGGTGTAGTCAATGTGGAAAACAGGATAGCTGTTCCTCAAAAAAATTAAAAATAGAATTGCCATATGATAAAGCAATTCTACTTCTGGGTATGTACCCAAAATAATTGAAAGCAGACTCTCAAAGAGATATTTGTACATCCATGTTAACTATAGCATTATTCACAAAAGCTAAAATAGAGGCAACCAAAGGGTCCATTGACAGGTGAATGGATATGCAAAATGTGGTGTAGTCATATAAGGAATATTATTCAGCCTTAAAAAGAAATTAGACCAGGTAGGGTGGCTCATATCTGTAATCCCAGCACTTTGGGAGCCTGAGACTGAAGGATTGCTTGAGCCTAGGAGTTTGAAACCAGACTAGGGAACATAGTGAGACCTCATTCTAAAAAAAAAAGAAGAAAAAAACCCCACAAAATTAGCCCATGTGTTGTTGTGTGCCTATAGACCCAGCTACTCAGGAGGCTGAGGTGGAAGGATTGTCTGAGCCCAGAAGGTTGGGGCCATGGTGACCGTGGTCATGCCACTGCTCTCCAGCCTGGGTGACAGAGTGAGAAGCTGACTAAAAAAAAGGGGGGCGGGGGGATTAAATTCTGACACATACTACAGCAGGGATAAACTTTGAAGACATTATGCTAAGTGAAATAAGCTAGTCACAGAAAAACAAATACTGCAATATTCTGCCTATATGAAATACTTAGAGTAGTCAAATTCAGAGAGGCAGAAAACAGAATAGTGATTGCCAGGGGTTAGGGGGAAGGGAAAGCTGGGAGTTAGTGTTTAATGCAGACAGAGTTGCAGTTTTGCAAGATATAGAGTTCTGGAGTCAGATGGTGGTGATGGCTGCACATTATGTATGTATTTAATACCAATGAACTATACACTTAAAAATGGTTAAATATTTGTGGGACGTGTTAGCTTATGTCTGTCATCTCAGCACTTTGGGAGGATGGGCTGGGAAGATATCTTGAGCCATGGAGTTAGAGACCTGCCTGGGCAACATACAGAAAAAACTCCAGTAGGAGAGCCACCTAAGGAAACCACCAGGGGGCGAGCTTCTCATGCCCAGTCCCCGTAAGCAATAAAATCAGAAAACAACTTCTGCAAATCCCATCAGGAATTGCTCCGTCTCTTCTCTCCAGATCAGTCGAGAAAGATGTGCTTTTGCTTTAAAACTATCTTCCTCTCTCCTCCCCATTCTTCTCATAAATGTGTCCCGAGGCAATGCTTATGCCCCAGTACCAGTGTGTAGTGGTTTCTAGGGTGGTCTGTAGAGTCAGAATGCCTCCTCTGCACATAAGCTTTAACTTACTGCACTGAAATCTTAGCTCTTGTGTTTTGTTCTTATATTTTGAAACTATCTGGGATGCTATACATTTATCTCATTGCTCTTTTGTAGATATCTCCCTTACGTTTTGTTTTGCGATATTTTCTTTTGCCAGGAAGAATTATGAAAGACTTAGAAATGGACAACAACAAATGAATTTATGAAGTATTCTGTCTAGTGTACCCTTCTGGGTTATCTCCTTCTTTCATTGTTTTAAAGTTATCTTTTAGTTGTAGAAAATTGATAATAACACAAATGATTCTTGACCATCCATAGTCATGCAAATACACTGTGGCCGGTGGCATGCAATTGATTATTATTTTACATTTATTTGTGATTCTTTGAATTCTTCTTCAAACTCTTCTTCTTCTTTGAATTCTTCTTCAAACCTCTTAGTGGTTGCCTAGTTAGTTAATGAGTAAAATAAAATATTTGACCAATATTCATTTTGTATCATGATTTTATATTTATCTGTTAAATTTTTTGTTAACAATTTGTTTCTTAACTATTCGAGCTATTCTGATTTCCATTGTGATTTCCTCCATAATACAAAAAGTCACTTAGGAGTGAATTTTTAAGTGTCCAAACATGGCAATTTTAAAAATAGTTTATCTTTTTATCATTAATCTTGTTTAAATTGAAATATTTACAGAAATGTGAGTTTTAATTGTATGGTCTCTTCAAATTTTGTTGAAATTTTCTTTCTGAACTAATACCTGGTCAATTGCTTATAAATGATCTTGGTGGACTTGGAAAGAATGCATCTTTGTTAGTTTCAAATCTTTTCTAGGCTTACTTATCTTTTAATATTAATTCCTGACCAATATGTAAAATTCCCCATGTCGATTGGGAATTTAAATTTCTCACTATGATTCTGTTAGTTATTTCTTTATATATTTTGAGCTACTTAGTTAGGCTCTACAAATTAGTGAATGGGGTGTGTGTGAGTGAATTATTTTGGCTATTATTATGTAGTATTTCTGTTTCTGTTACTTTTTTCTTTATAAAGCCTTTTGCTTTATATTCTATTTCATTTGACTTTCATAGTTTTAGGTCATTTTTCTTTTAATTTGTACTGGACTAATGTATCTCTTACCGTTTTTAACCTTTTGTATAGTTTTGTTTAAGAGTTGTTTCTAGGCCAGGCATGGTGGCTCAAGCTTGTAATCCCAGCACTTTGGGAGGCCGAGGTGAGTGGATTGCCTGAGCCCGTGGGTTCAAGACCAGCAGGGCAACTTGGTGAGACCTAGTTTCTACAATAAATACATAAATAGTTGGAGGCAACCCTCTTTCAGATCCCCTCCCACTTGGGAGCTTTTTTGTCTTCATAATAAACTCCTGCTATCTAAAAAAATAATAATAATTATATATATATATATTTGTGTGCGCCTGTATTCCAGTTAATCGTAAGGCTGAGGTGGAAGGATCGCCTGAGCCCAGCAGGTTGAGGCTGTGGTGGCTGTGAGGATGCACTGCACTCCAGCCTGGGCAACAGGGTGAGGCTCCAACTAAAAAAAAAAAAAAAATACAATATAGATCAGTAATAACAATGGATCTAAACCAATTGCTTTTTAATACAGATTATAACCCAGCTACATTAAAATGAAACTAAACTAAAGAAACTTATAAAAATAGTCACCTATAAGACAATCTAGCTGGGGACTGATAGAGATTGGAGGAAGGAAAGTGAAACTTATATTAAAAATATTAGTTATTAAAATACCTAACTAAGTTAAAATTAAGAAATATTTATCATTTTAAAATGTTTGCACACATACATAAATATAACAATCTGAACAATTTCTATCTTTATTCTTTCCAACACAATGGACCTTTATCAAGTGTTAGCAATTAAACAATCTTCCCACATCCACATCGTTATTGTTTAAACTTTTAGTTGTATCTTTTTTTTCAACACGAGATTCTTATTTTGTCTTTGTTTTTTATTTGTCCTCATACTTGTTTCCCTAATGTTTGCATAGTTTGGACTATATATTCTCTGAGTCAAGTACCTCCAGGAACTGGGAGAATGACCAGCAAGTGGACCCATGGATCCACGAGACTCAGTGTATTGTGGTTGATCCCCATACTCCCCTGGACTGTGATGGAACTTTGTATCAGTGTCAGGGCAGACTCTGGGTCCAATAGATCTGGAAAGATCTGGGCTTTTCCCTTTTCCCAATGTGTTTTTCCCCCAAGTAAATGGCTGTAGGTCCCTTTGGACAAGGCCTGGGGCTTCACTACTGTATGTACTTACCTTGGTATTGCAAGATCTTTCCTCATAGGAACACAGTCTACAGTAGGTTCTATGTGTATAATTCGCTCCCAGGTCTGGAAACTGGGCAATTGATTGCGACTTTCCACTGCAGTGATGCATTCATTCTCGATATCTCTCTTGGACTCTCCGTCTCTCTCTCTCTCCTGCCTCTTCTCTTAATATCTTTTGATATGAAGCAATTCCCTTCTTAGATGCCTATCTATTTTGCCCCTAGAGGCACAATTCTACTCGCCATCTCTATGGAGTCTTTACAGCCAAAAACCTGGGCTTCTAATCCTTCCTTGAAGTTATGGGTCTTACCCATCAACTAGACAAAGGATTAAGTGTGTTTCTACGGCGTTGCTAACAAGGATTCATGTATTTCCCAGCCACTTCCTCTGATTTTTAAGACACTTAGGCAAGCTGAGAAGGAAGAGTGAAACTATATTGGAATATAGCATGGCTAAATTCTGGAATGATTCTCTAATTGTTCCCTTATTAGAGAAGCATTTTTCCACCCTGGAGGATTTATAATTAAATACAGAAATATTTAAGAGTATTAAAATCATAGCATTATTTTTATCCTAAAGCATTTGTACATATTTGGTACTTTAAGTATTTGTTAGCTTTAAGAAAATGTGGCCTTCTAGAGCACCAGGTTGGCCTGGTGACTCCAATTAAAAACATGAAATTGAATAGTTGAATTTTAGATTTGTTGTTTTAAGTTAAAATCTCACCAAGTTTTTATGCAGTGTTGGGACATTTATGAGAACATAAGCTTCAACATATTTATAATTTCAATTTGTTAGATTTATGAGTTAAGTACACGGAAATATTTTATTTATTCAGGCAATTGATGTACTAAAAGGAACTTGAATATATTAAACTTAATGTATTCAATTTAAGTATTCAGTGTACCATGTTAAAAAGAATTTAATTTAATTTACAAATAGGACTGGACATTTTCTGAAGGGTTTTTTCATAGTAAAATTTGCTAAAATTATGAATATACTGACTAGCAATCTTAATTAGAAAGCTTATAGAATAACTAAGTTCTAAGAAATTTTATAACTAATATAATGCATGTTAATTGTATAATCAATATAATCATTTGAAGTTTTTTTTTCTGCACATAAAAACTACCCTTGATGTGTGTAGGGGGAAAAAAAGGCTCCCACATTTAATATCAATTAGCTTTTAATAAAAATATAATTGTGTTCATTTTATAGATAAGGAAATTGAAACTCACTAAGGGGAGGTAGTTGATATTGCATCGGGATTTGAAATGAGGTCTCTGACTCTAAAGGCTAAATGCTCCTTATACCACACCAGGTATGATGGACTCCATGAGATTCAGTTCAGCATACCGTAAGTGGATATAATACAGAAATGGTTTGACATAGTTCCCTCTTTTACTTTTTTTTGTGTCCCACCTAAAAATTAATCATATTTATCAATATTTTCAAATTGATAATTTGAAAAATGGTTAGAATGATGTGGCGTCATATTGCACTTTCAACTCAGAGTTAGTCAGATGCAAGAAGTTTCTATGATTAAGTGAAAAGGTGGAAATAAGCCAAGTCAATAGTCATGTGTTGTGAAATATGCCACAGTATCCCAAACTGCTCAAAACTTAAACATACAGCTTAAAGTAGCATAAAGCAAACACCCATGCAACCAACACGCAGGCCAAGAGATAGAATACTGACATCTCACAAAGGCTCCCACCCCAACTATCTGCCCTGTGTCCTTACATCACTCTTGGATGTAAGCACTATGCTGACTTTAATATTATCGTTATTATTATTATTATTATTATTATTATTATTTTTGAGTTGGAGTCTCACTCCATCACCCAGGCTGGAGTGCAGAGTCCTTCCAACTCAACCTTCCAAGTAGCCGGAACTATAGGCGCACACTAACATGCCCAGCTAATTTTTGATTTATTGTAGAGACAAGGTCTCTCCAAGTTGCCTGGGCTGATCTTGAGTCCATGGGCTCAGGCAATCCACTCATCTTGGTCTCTGAAAGTGCTGGGATTACAGGCTGAGACACTGAGCCTGGGCAACTTTATTATTATTATTATTATTATTTTAGAGACAGCGTCTTGCTCTGTCACCCAGACTGGGGTGTGGTGGCACAGTCATAGCTCACGCCATCATGTCAAGCTCATTTTTTTTTTAATTTTTGTAGAGATGAGGTCTCAGTATGTTGGTCGGGCTGGACTCAAACTCTGAGCCTTAAGTAATCCTCCTGCCTTGGCCTACCAAAGTGCTGGAATCACTTGGCATGAGCCATTGTGCCCACTTTATCCTGAATCTTTTTAAATGATAAAGTATTTTCTATTTTTTATGCTTTCATCATTAATGTGTGTATTTATAAACAATTCCATTTAGTCTAATTTAGCTTGTTTTTAAGTTTATTTTCTGATGTTTTTGATTTTAGAAATTCGGTGGATTTTTTTATCCAATAAACTTACTAAATTTATTTATTAGTTGTGATAATTTTCTTGGAGATGCCTTTAGATTTACAATCATGTCATTTTCAATTCTTAGTTGTATTTTCTCTGTTCTATTCTTATGCCTTTCCTTCCCTCTTTCCTTCCCATCCTTCATTTCTTTTCTTCATATTGCCCTGACTATGACTTCATTGTAGTTTGGGTTTCCTGGGAAGCAGACTCTGAGCTGGAGATGAGCATGGCAGGAAAGTGCCCTGGGATTTATGAGAGAAAGAAAGAAAGCAAGATTGGAAAACTGAGCTGTAGCCGGGCTCGGTGGCTCAGCCTGTAATCCCGTGCCTTGGGAGGCTGAGGTGAGTGGATTGCCTGAGCCCTTGGGTTCGAGACCCATCTGGGCAACTTGGTGAGACCTCATCTCTACAATAAATGAAAAAATTAGCCAGGTGTGGTAGCGTGCGCCTGTAGTTCCAGCTACTTGGAAGGCTGAAGCGGAAAGATCGCAGAGCCCAGCAGGTCGAGGCTGTGGTGGCTGGGAGCGGCCACTGCACTCCAGTCTGGGCAACAGAGTGGGACTCCAACTCAAAAAAAAAAAAGAAAAAGGAAAAAGAAAAACTGAGCTGTGATGCAGTCTCAGCAGAGGTCATAGCCAACCCTATGGAAAGCTGAACAGTAGGGATCATCCTTCAGATATGTCCAGACTTGGAGCAAGGAGAATATATATATATATATATATATATTTTTTTTTTTTTTAGTTGGAGTCTCACTCCATCACACAGGCTGGAGTGCAGTGGCACGCTCACAGCTACCCCAGCATCGACCTGCTGGACTCCAGCAATCCTTCTGCCTCAGCCTTTCAAGTAGAGGGTACTACAGGCTTGCACTCCCATGCCCAGTTAATTTAATGATTTATTGTAGACACAAGATCTCACCATGTTGTCCAGGTTGGTCTCAAACCCACTGGCTTAGGCTACCCCCTCACCTCGGCCTCCCAAAGTACTGGGATTACAGGCCTGAGCCACTGTGCCCAGCTAGGGAATGGATCTTTATCCCCCCATCTTGATCAGTCATTGAATGTAGATCTCCCTGGAAGGAGGTATCACCTTGAGCAAGGTGCCTCTTTTCAGCCAAGGCAATCCCCAATGGGGGCTGGTAGTTGAAAGCTGTCTGCCAACAGCACTCTCCAGAAGCAGAGGAATAAGTTAGAAAAATTGGTTTGCTAGTAATGTGCTCAGTTTTTGTTTATCTGGACATGACTTTATTTTGCCCTCATCTTGAAAGACATTTTTGCCAGGTATAGAATTCTAGGTTGGCAGTTATTTTCTGCAGCACATTGAAAATCTTACTCCAGTGCCTTCTGGTCTTCATTGTTTCTGTACAGAAGTCAGTTGTAAATCTAACCACACTACCCTTGAGGGCAGGTCTGACGCAACAACTTCCCAGGACTTTTTCCCCTTTTTCTTTTGTGTTCCATTTGTTCTGCTCTGTGTTCACATAGCCTTTGTTGCACTCACCTGGAAAGTGAGGAGGGGCTGGAACTTGTGTGTAGATCACCTTCTTCCTAGATATGAGGGTATGTAAGGAGGATCCACCACCAGACCCTCCTCCTTGCATGGAACCTGAGCCTGGACTATTCTCTCTCACCATACATATCTGCTGAACTAACACTGATGTGAGGTGTCAGCAAATGGTCTCAGGATGCTTGAAAGTTTTTGATGCTCTAGTAATCTGCTAACCTCTTTAGGTTCTGACTTTCAGCCAAAAATTGACCCATGAGGGTTCTACTGTCTTTTCATTTCTACAATGTTGAACAGTGTTATGGTTGTTGTTTTGCATCCAGTATTTTTCATTATTAGTCAGAGAGAAGGGTTGATCTTGCAGGTTCCAAGAGGGGAAGTTCCCTTTGGCTCTCTGAAGGTTTGCAGAAAAATCAATTTGAAAAAGGCAGATTCACTGGAGAAAAGTCATACAAAATTATTTAACATATATACTTAAGAGGCTCCAGAATGAAGACCTAAAGATAAAGGGGGAAATTATTTATTTTTATGCTTAGGGTCAACAAACTATAGACAGTCCAGTATGACTGGACAAAAGGGTATGAACTAATGCTAATAGACAATGGGGAAACCCAGCAAAGATTGTCTCTCTAGACTCTTCTTGGCCTCTCTGAGCATGTACTTCTTCCTTCTGGGGAGAAAGAAAGGTGGGAGGAAAGTTAGAATAGTATTCTTAGTTTTATGGCTGGCTTTGGGAAAGAGTGATTTTGGTTTCTATAACTCACCTTGGAGAAGAGAGGTTCTAGTTTCCATGATTAGCCTTGGGAGAGAATGGGACTGAGAAGCAGGAAGGCAGAAGTTCAGAGAAAAGCTTTTGCTTCTAAGGCTGCTACTGAGGCCTTCGTTGTGGGGTACTATTTTCTGAGCCCCAACGAACTTAGCTCATCATTAACTAAGAACTAGAATTTGGCAATAGTCACTTAATCATTAAGATGTGTAGGCTAACAGTGACTGGGTCAGCTGAGTCATTTGTCAGACGCAAGTTTGAAGGAAAGTCGCAATTGGTTAAGAGTGTCTACTAGTACTTTCCATCTCTTGAGTGATTACTCTACCTGCCCCTGCACTAAACCATTGAAGTGCATTGTTTTCTTTGATTATTGAAACAAATCCATAATGTAGAGCCCATTTTTATTCCTACTTAATACAGTAGCAAAGAAAAAAATCCAACATTTATTTAAACCAGGTCTGCCTGACCTCAGACTTTCTCTAGGCAAACACTTTTACCTGTAGAGCTTCCTAAAGAAAAGCAAAAGTGGAATTGGGTAGAGAGATTTCTTTAGTTAAAATGGGCGACGGAGTGAGACGCCAACTCAAAAAAAAAAAAAAAAAAAAAATGTATTTTGGAGATTCTATGTCATACCCATTAGGATGGTTATTATTTTAAAAACCATGAAAAATGATAAGAGGAGGCAAGGATGTAGAAAAATTGGTGGTGGGAATACAAATGGTATAGCTGTGGTTGGTGGCTCCTTAAAAAGCTAAACAGGCTAGTTTTGGTAGCTCAAGCCTGTAATCCTAGCACTTTGGGAGGCCAAGGTGAGAGGATTGTCTGAGTCCAGGAGTTCGAGACCAGCTTGAGCAACTTGGTGAGACCTCGTCTCTACAATAAATCAAAAAATTAGCCAAGTGTTGTGGCACGTGCCTGTGGTTCCAACTATTGGAAGGATGAGGCAGAAGGATCGTCTGAGCCCAGCAGGTCTGCGCTGGGGTGGCTGTGAGTGTGCCACTGCATTCCAGCCTAGGCAACAGAGTAAGACTACAACTCCAAAGGAAAAAAAAGAGCTAAACATAGGCCATTGCTTTGCTAAGCAATGATGTGGCCATGTGCTTTTTGAGCTATGGCCAGGCCATGTTTTCTTAAGCTTTGGTCCCCTCTCCTCCCTTGGGGAGGTGAATCGTCTTTTTCTCTATCTCTCCAATTAACTTTCTAAATAAACTATATTTTCTAATCTGAAAAAGAAAAGCTAAACATAGAATTATCAAATTATCCAGCAATTCCATGCTAGGTATATACCCAGAAGAGTTTAAATCAGAGACTCAGATGCTTTTACGCCAATGTTTATAATAGTACTATTCACAATAGCCAAAAGGTGGAAACACTCCAAATGTCCATCTACAGCTGAATTAATAAATAAAATGTGGAATATACATACAATAGGATATTATTCAGCCTTAAAAAGTAATGAAGTTCTGACGCATGCTACAACATGAACAAACTTTGAAAACATTATGCTAAGTGAAATAAGCCAGACACAAAAGGACAAATATTGTATGACTCCATGTACATGAAGAACAGGCAGATTCATAGGGACAGAAAGTAGAATAGAGGTTACCAGGAGCTGTGAGGAAGGGGCAATGCAGAGTTATTTTTTAATGGGTACAGAGTTTCTGTTTGGAATGACAAAAAATAGATAAAATAGCGGTGATGTTTGTACAGCACTGTGAATGTTCATAATGCCTCTGAATTGTACCCTTAAAAGTTGTTAAAATGGGCTGAGTATGATAGTTTATACCTATAATCCCAGCACTTTGGGAGGCCTAGATGAGAGGATTGCCTGAGCCCATGGGTTCGAGACCAGCCTGGGCAACATGGTGAGACCTCGTACCTACAATAAAACAATAATAATAGTAAACTTTAGCTGGGCATGGTAGCGCACTCCTGTAGTTCTGGCTACTTGGAAGACTGAGGTGGAAGGATTGCCTGAGCCCAGCAGGTCGATGCTGGAGTGGCTGTGAGCATGGCACTGCACTCCAGCCTGGGCGACGCGTGAGACTCTGTCTCAAAAAAAAGTATCTTGTCGATATAAAACATTTGATTCCCCATTTCCCACCCCCAGCCCAGTTCTCTTAAAGCCATGCCAGTCTGGGGTATGGAAGAGCATGACCAATGGTGCTAGGACCATTTCCTAAGAAGTGGTCCATGTAGGTCCTAGAAGTTTCATCTCAGTTAATATAGACTCCATTCTCAGTGGATTTGAGGATTTGAGATAGCATACCAAAATTTTTTAAAGAATCTGTTTAAAAGAATAAATAAAGCAGGAAATTAAGGATAAAGGAAAGTTATATTAGGAGAATAACAAAAGCCAGGGGTAAATTTATTGCACAGACATGCATCACTTGCTCTTAAGCTAAAAAAAGGGCTACAAATTGGGTACTCAGATTTCTAAGGACCAAAGTGATGAAAGAAGAACGGACAGCCCTAGAGTTGTGTCCATAAGTTAAAAACAAAAACCCCAGATTTTCCTGTTTCTTAACTGGGACGTGAAAGGCATTTCTGTCAGGAGTCTGTGTGAAGAGAACACTGGGTGATACAATAGATGGTCACCATCCCTGCCAAGGAAACGTGAAGATTCCAGATGATTCCTGCTTATAATACTCCTCTTATAGGTTAACCCACAGGAAAATTCAGGGCAGCAATTTTGAAAGGGGAAGAGACTCGATTACATAACTCAATAAATATTTGTGAGCTCGAGTCACTAAGCTCTTTCTTTAAATGGGATAAGTTCTCAGCGGGTCCTCAAGGATTTCATTCAGGAACCAATTTTAGAGTAGAAGGCTCTCGTGAGTGAGAAAGAGCCAGTGCTCCTTAAAGAGGTTGCAAACTTTTCTCTGACCTGCCCTGTCTTGTTTAACCAGCACAGTCGTCCCTCTCTCCCTCCCTCCCTCCCTCCCTGCCTTCCTTTTTTCCTTCCTTCCTTCCTTCTTCCTGCCATCCCTCTCTCTTCTTCTCCTCTCTCCCTTCCTCTCTCTCTCTCTCTCTCTCTCTCTCTCTCTCTCTCTCTCTCTCTGTAATTGCCTGCTGTCAGCAAACCATTTTTTTCCCCACCAGGGCAGACCTCACCAGTTCCAAGCTTACCTGGCCTCTGCAGATACTCATTTGTAACTTCTCAATGACTTCTTACCTGCTAATAATTGCTGTATGCTAAGCTCACCCCCTGGCTTTCATTACTCTTGCTCAGCTGGTAAAGGTTATTCCTTGAAGAATCTCTCTGAAGTTTTGTATAATAGAAAATCCAACTAGTGAATCAAAAGGCCTTGTTACATAACATTTGGGATGGGATTTGTATTTGAGTGTTATAAACCTTCGGAACTTCTCATATGAGAAATGCCTTTCTTTTTCTCTAGCTCTCACTGATCATTATGAGAAGGAGTTGGGCAGAAATCAAATGTCATTCCCTGCTCTTCTTCACCTGCAGGCCTCTGTCCTCATGAACATTTAGGATAATGACAACCTCATCCGTATTTGTCGATTTCTTTCATTCATCTAGCACCATTCTCCAATACTTCCAAGAAACTTCAAACAAAAAGCAATCTGTTTTGATTTCTACTTCTAGAATGAGTTTCTGGGATTTGTAACAGAACCCAGGAGTACCAGAGAGCTATTTAAAGCAGAAGTGTGTCTTGGAAAAAGAACAAACAGAATGACAAGAGTTCTGAGCATGTGGCACGTGTTTGGTAAACTATGGAAACTATTTTAGGAACTTTTCAAATCAAAGGTGCTATAAACTCTCTTGGTAATAACTTTCATCTGAGTTGTAGGGAGACTGCTTTATTCCATTAGCTCATGTCCCCATGGTTTACCCTGTCTCTCCCTAAATGCTCTCTCTAAAGCATTCCTTGGTGTTCTTGAAGCCTTGATGCCAGAAGATTCCCACCCACATGCCCATGGCTCACCCTTTGACTCCCACTCTAGTCTCTATAGCCTCTGCTGTGGGCTGGATACTGGGACTGTATTCTTGCCTTCACTGACCAGATGACCTGGGACACCTGTAGGAAAAGTCCAGCAGTTCATACAACTACTGTGTCGTGGATAACCAATTGGCTTTTTATTCCTTTTAGGTTATGAAAATTTGGAGAAAAAAAGAGGAGAGAGAGAAAGAAAACAAGAGGGACGATTCCAACCCTTTCTGCTCTCATAGCTTTCAATTTCTTATACATTTTAAGAAGGAGGAGTCCTCTTCAAAAAGCAGGGCATAGTAGAAATCATACACTGAACTTGTCTGTCATGGGCTCCCCAAGCTGCAGGTTTTTTCCCTCCAGTAGTAGAGGGGGGCAAACCCAAATCAAATCTGGTCTCCTGAATCTTTGCATAACGCTACGAGTACCTGAATGATTATCAAGAGCTTAGTTTCTTTCCTGTGTTCTTGCCCCTGCTGGGCTGCTGTTGTTAAATAAGGCAGCAGAAAAACAGCCCCACACTCAGACAGCAAAACATCCACATAGCATCTGGCTTCTGCAGACATTTAATGAGCCTGTGGTGTTCCCTCTTCCTGCGTAATCGAATGAAGAGCCCACACTCAGCTCCTGCTGGTTTACCTGTAGAATGTGCAAAACAGGCCACTGCCACTTTTCTTTCTTTCTACTTGGCTCACTGACCCTTAGCCCGTTTCCTTCATAAGCTGCTTTTTTAAACGCTTTGCCTCTATTGATTCATAAACTCTTTTTACCCCTTACTATTACTTCTCAAGAACTAAAAATATCCCATTGTTCAGATCATTAAGGTCTAATCTTCACAAATCTAAACCTCTTTTCTACTAGATATGTTGGATTATTATGTGTGTCTATATCCATGTACTAATATAATATTGGACATAAAGTGGTTAGCAAGAAATAAAAAGCAGAACAGAGGATACCAGAGGCTGGGAAGGGTAGTGGGAAGAGGGGAAAAGGGGAGATATGTAAACAGTACAAAACTGGCCGAGTGTGGTGGTTCATGCCTGTAATCCCAGCACTTTGGGAAGTTGAGGCAGGAAGATTGCTTGAACCCAGGAGTCTGAGACCAGGCAAGGCAACATAGTGAGACCTCATTGCTACAAAAAATATTTTAAAGCCGGGCACAGTGGTTCACGCCTGTAATCCCAGCACTTTGGGAAGCGGAGGCGAGGGGATTATATGAGCTCAGGGGTTTGAGACCAGCCTGAGCAACATGGTGAGAATTCGTCTCTACAATAAGTCAAAAAATCAGCCAGGCATGGTGACATATGCCTATGGTTCCAGCTACTTGGAAGGCTGAGGTGGAAGGATCGCCTGAGCCCAGCAGGTTGAGGCTGTGGTGGCCATGAGCATGCCACTGCACTTCAGCCTGGGTGACAAAGTGACTCCAACTCAAAAAAAATTTTTTTTTAATTAGCCACGCATGGTGGCATGCACCTGTAGTTCCAGCTACTCAGAAGGCTGAGGTGGAATGATTGCCTGAGTCCAGGAGTTGGAGGCTGTGGTGAGCCGTGATCATGCCACTGCACTCCAGCCTGGGCAACAGAGTGAGACCTCGACTCAAAAAAATAATTATAATAATACAAAACTACAGTTAGATAGGAGGAATAACTTCTATAGCACCATAGGATGACTAGAGTTTACAATAATATGTAGTTTCCAATAGCTAGAAGGAGGATATTGAATGTTCCTAGCACAAATACATAGTAAATGTTTCAGATAGATAATAGTCATGCTAATTACCCCAATCTGATCACATTACATTATATGTATTACATCCCTGTATACCCCATAAATGTATACAATTATTATGTGCCTATTAAAAACATTTTTAAAAAGTTAGTTCAGCATGAAACAGCCCTGAACAGTGCTAAACTCAAGTGTCCCATTCTTCAGCAGAACTCAGTTTAGTTTATACCAGAGGTCACAAACTCACGTGCTTATCAGGGATAGGCAGGAACAATGAATGAATCAGCTGGTACCGCTATAAGTCATCCTTTCCTGGCCACGTCTCTTAAACTTGGAGGAAAATAGACAATAGAGTTGAAGGGATTTCAGGGCTATTGTCAACGATTTCTACTCAACTCATGACTTTCGAGAGAGCGTGGCTAGAACACAAGAAAGGCATTTTCGGCACAGATTTACCCCAAATCTAGATCAGTGGTGTTTGACTGGGAAGGGTTTTGTTTTCCCAGGGAACATGTGGCAATGTTTACAGGCATCTGTGGTTGCCACAGCTGGCAAGGGAACGTGTAGTGGATAGAAGCCACAAATGCCACTGAACACCCTGCAGCACACAGGTAGATCTCCCACAACAGAGAATTAGGTAACCCAAAATGTCAGCAGTGCCAAGGCTGAGAAACCCTGCCTCTGTTAGATACTCTGGTCAAGTTCAATTTTTGTTGTTGTTGTTTTTTTGGTCAAATATTCCTCCAAAGTTTTTATAAAACTACTTATTCCTCTACATTTTTAAATTGACATCTAATTTTTTGAGTCAGAGTCTCACTCTGTCTCCTAGGTCACTGCAACCTTGCCTTTCTGACCTCAGGCCTCAGGCGATCCTCATGCCTCGGCCCCCTGAGTAGCTGGGACTACAGGAGTGCCACCATGCCTGGCTAATTTTTTAAATTTTGAGTTGGAGTTTTACTCTTGTCGCCTAGGCTGGAGTGCAGTGGCACGGTCACGGCCACTGCAGCCTCCACCTGCTGGAGGCTTAGGTGATCCTTCCGCCTCAGTCTTCCAAGCAGCTGGAACTACAGACGCACACCGCCACACCCAGCTATTTTTTTGTGTGAGTGATATATTGTAGAGACGAGGTCTCACCAAGTTGCCCAGGCTGGTCTTGAGCCCTGGGGCTCAGGCAATCCTTTTGCCTCAGCCTCTTAAAGTGCTGGGATTACAGGCTGAGCCACCGCACCCGGCCAAATTTTTTTTTTTTGTAGAGATGAGGTATAACTATGTTGTCCAGGCTGATCTTAAACTCCTGGGCTCAAGCAATTCCCTCACCTTGACCTTCCAAAGTGCTAGGATTAGAGGTGTGAGCCACTGTACCCAGCCAAAATCTAAAATTTTTAATGGTAAGTCTCATTAATTACAAAAGATATAATTTCTAGCTTATTTCAGGCAAAATTGTTTTCTCATTAAGGATATGTCACATGAAAACTAACACCATAACTTCTTTGTGCTTTTGTCCTCAGGAATTTATTTTAGAATGATTCATTTCAAGCTTTATGGTATGAGTTGCATTCGGATAGAAGGGTTTTTTAAAATCATCACACTTCTCTGTCACGAAAATCATATAAATTAAAATTAATGTTTCATTATTAATGTTTCCTCTGGCTATAATGAACTATTTGTTACAATTTTATTTGGGGTTGAATTATGATTAAACTTTTATTAGATGTCACTGATCAAAACAAATTAAGTAGATTACAAATGAAAAAAAAATGATTAGGCCGGGTTGGGTGGCTCAGACTGTAATCCCAGCGCTTTGGGAGGCTGAGGTGAGTGGATTGCCTGAGCCCACGGGTTCATTACCCGCCTGGGCAATTTGGCGAGACCTCATCTCTACAATAAATAAAAAATTAGCTGGGCGTGGTGGCGCCTGCCTGTAGTTCCAGCTAGTTGGAAGGCTGAGGCGAAAGGATCGCTGGAGCCCAGCAGGTCGAGGCTGCGGTGGCGGGGAGCGGCCACTGCACTCCTGTATGGGCGACAGAGTGAGACTCCAACTCAAAAAAAAAAAAAGAAAAGAAAAAAATGATTAAACATCAAAAGTAACATTTCTTTAAGAGACACCTTTTATTGAGACCATATTAGTCTTTATGGGCTGGATTGTACTCAGACTCTTAAAGCAGAACATAGGTATATCTTGCTCACGCTACTGTTTGATCCAGCTAGAGACTTTGCTCATCATGGTTACTCTGCGACCCAGGCCTCTGCGACCCAGGCTTCCACGTTCATGTTCACTGAAGCAGGAAAAAAAGAATGCGGCAATTGGTGCACTAGCTCTGAAGCCTCTGTCTGGAAATCATATGTGTGTGTCACTTGCAATTTATACCTCATTAGCCAAGGTGAGTCCCATGGCTACATCTAACATCGAAGGGACTTGGGGAAATACAGACCTTCCAGATGGTCAAGAGGAAAGAGCTGTGAAGCCCTCCATGGATAAATGGAGCTTCCCTCCTATGCCCTGCTAAGTCATAAGTCTGTGAATGAGTATTATTTAATGCAATCATTCTGCAATGATTCCATTCCTCCTACTGTGTTTGTCCTTCTAGGTAGAAGTGATGCAAAACTTTGGTCACATAGGTAGATGAGAATGGAAGGAGTTTTATTATAGCAATGTCAATGAATCCTTTGATCTCTTTCTGAAGTATATGCTAAAAGTTTAACAGTGATCTTTCGCAAGCATTAACCTACAATGATCTCCCAGATGACACCTTAATTATGTCTTTTTTTTTTTCTTGAAAGCAAAAATTTAGAAATCAAAGTTGGTGACGGATTTGCACCCAGTGGTAAGAATCGTCCCCTTTCCCAACCAACACCCAGCATGAATACTTCAAAGAGCACCTGGATGTTTCCCACCCCAGGGCTCACCATGAAGATTAGGTTGGGCAGGAGGGATGTCTTTCTTTTGGGAAGTGGGGAACCTTACTTGTGCCTTTGTGAAAAGGCAAGGGTGAAAAGGAAACCCCATCCCTCCACCACTGGTGTTCTCAGGCAGATCAGTTTCAGAAAAGAGAGTGGACCAGGCATGATGGCTCATGCCTGTAATCCAGGCTCTTTGGGAGGTCAAAGCGGGAGGATGGCTGGAGCCCAGGAGCTCGAGACCAGCCTGGACAACATAGTGAGACCTAGTCTCAAAAAAAATATTAAAAAGTTAGCTGAGTATGGTGGTGCACACCTGTAGTACCAGACTCAGGAGGCTGAGGCAGGGGGATCACATGAGCCCAGGAGGTCGAGGCTGTCGTGAGCTGTGATTGTGCTCCTGCACTGCAGCCTGGGCAACAGTGAGACACCTGACTCAAAGTAAATGAATAAATAAATAAATATAAAAAAGAAAAGGGTAGATGGAAGCTGGACATTTTGATGGAAACGGATTCCCTTTTAAAACCATCCATACCTGCATAGTCCTTGGAATGCCTTTGCACAACCACAGTACAAGTGCTCCCATGTGAAGCCTGCTGTATCAAAATGTATTACCTGAGTCCACGAAAACATATATTTCAGAAATTTGTTTCTCACAGCTCGAGAGGTTAGGAAGTGCGAGATCAAGGTACCAGCTGATTTGATTCCTGATGAATGCTCTCTTTCTGGCTTTCAGACTGCTACCTTTTTGTGTCCTCAGATTGTGGGGGGAGGGGGTAAAGAGAGGAGTGAGAGAGAGAGAAAGAGAGAGAGAGAGGGAGCTCTCTGGTGTGTCTTCTTATAAGGGCACTAACCCTATTGGATCAGGCCCCCACCCTGCCTTATGATCTCATGGAACCTTCATTACTTCCTTATTCTCAATCCAGCCACATTGGAGAGTTCAGGCCTTATGAATTTTGGAGGGCTCAAGCATTTAGTCATAACACCTTCCTATGTAATTTTTCGGGTAGCTTCTCAACTTGCCTGAGGCTGCATAACAACCAGAGATTTGGGCTGGGGTGGGGGGAACCTATCAGTGACCCTGATGCAACACTCTGAGCTCTATCATGATCAATAACAGGAAGCCAATAACTTGAGGGGTAGCCCACACACCTGCATGTATAATCATGGGATTATCTGGTCTGCCCGTGGAAGTCTGTGGTTCCCATCCAAGACTGACTCCTTGTTTTGAGTTGTTTAAATGTCTTTTGTGGCAGTTTTAAAGATCTTTGAACTTGATGGAATCCTGAAACTTTTTCATAAACTTCCTGCCTCTTAAGACTATACCACTTTTACAGATATTAAAACCATAGGTAATTGCATTTTGCATTTGTCTGGCTTTATTTAACTAAGTCCCGATTGTCAAGTCATGCTGCTGACAGGACACACTTGGATTTGAAACCCAGCTTTGCCACTTGTTAGGTGAGTTCCACATCCATTCTGAGTGTGTTTCCTCATATAAAAATGCAG